>JAXCEX010000026.1:0-176779 GCA_038382965.1 Ceratocystis huliohia | reverse complement strand
GCCACATTGTGGCTACCCCGGGTAACGCCACATGACTGCCCCGCATCACAAAGTATATATTCAGTCCTAAGAAATAATGTAGACAGACTAAATAGAAATTCCCTCATGCAAAATCACCCCAACACAAATGGCACCGATGACTAATCACAACACAGTGTCCCCCCAGCGTCATCTATGTTGGTATGCTGTGAATAGATGAAGCTTGGAATAAGACTAAGCAGGGCCAACAGTCATACTGCGGAATAACTCTTAGTTGTCAATGTGCACAGTTTCAAGGGCAAAATTTCATAACTACTAAACACAAGTCAGTTCTGCAATCCGTTTTTCCACGCAAAATAAGTCAAACTTGGTTTCGATTGGCAGCTGTGTAACTGGAATTGCGCCCGCCCTTCGTAGAGCGACTGGGCTGGGCCGTGTAAAAAGCACTGTATATGGGCCCCACTTTCAGACTTCGGAAACTCTCAAGGTTTTGATTTTGCAGCAGCATCACGACTGAGTAGCGCTGTACCACTAATTCGTTTTTCTGAGCGATCAAT
Source organism: Ceratocystis huliohia (assembly GCA_038382965.1). Taxonomy (NCBI): domain Eukaryota; kingdom Fungi; phylum Ascomycota; class Sordariomycetes; order Microascales; family Ceratocystidaceae; genus Ceratocystis; species Ceratocystis huliohia. Next base: position 176,243 of record JAXCEX010000026.1, on the reverse strand, counting down.
CGCCCTCCGACCCATTGAGATTTCATATATGTACGCAGTACAAAAACACCCCGCGTCTCATTAGATCTCCTAACCTCCCACCGCCTCACAGTTCCGCTTGCCCAGTATGATCACCAAGTTCATGACCCAAATAACTTCACGGGTCAACCCATTCAGCAAAGCATCCCGCTCGGCACGGCTATTCCTCTCTCAGATACCACCCAATGCTCGCGCTGAGGGGTTGGTTGTCAACAACACCGTGCTCCCTCAGGGCTCGGTAGAGAAGCCGCTGTTGCAGGTTAAGTTCAGTATGGTGCCCGTTATATCTTCCGCTTATGGTGCATGCTTGTGTGCGTTTATTGATTTTTTTGCTGACTTTGCTTTGCTCTTGTGTCTTAGAGGATGGGAGAGTCATGGACCTTGATTGCATGGGGACCAATATTAAGGGTTTGGTCGAAGAGGTTGATCGTCACTCCAGAGCGCTGCAGAAAAAGGCTGATATCCAGGATGCTTGAAGGATATGCCTTCTTTTCTTACTACTACTACTACCGTCAGCCATCACTATCGCCATTATTGCCGGGGATCATGGAGACTTGGGGCTGGCTGGCCGGATAAAAATGGGTGACTATCAATTATATTCCATAGGCGTTTCTCGTATTTCTCATATTCATTTCTTCCTTTTAATCATTTTGTTACACAATACAATATCACTTTGGGTTTCCACAAAAGTTGTTCATGTTATTCTTGATTCAATCTACCAAAGCAATTGCACTATAGTGATATTGTAGAAATGCAATGATTTTTCAACAGATTATAGCCTGGGCATGGACGTACGGATCTATGCAGAAGCACCGCTGATGAAGAACCACTTGTCAATGGAGGGGTCGATCTTGGCGGGGATCAGCTCCTGGTGGGCGGGGATAGCGGGCATCTCAGCAGAAGTGATGTTGCCGGGGGTGCCAGAAACGGAGAGGTTGGTGCTAAAGAGAAAGCAGGGTCATGTTAGAGAGGTTGTGCTCTTTTGGGGACGGGAGGATGTATTCAAGTTAAAAAAAAGACTTACGTCAAAACACCGGGCTGCTGGACTTTGCCCTGGATAAGGCGCTCCCAAGCCTCATTGCACTCACGGACAACATCCATGGCGTAGCTGCTGCGTGTTAGTAAATAGACATAAAACGGGGGTGCATAAAATAAAAGCACTTACGCCTTGTTCTTGCATTCACCAGTAAAGGCGAACGAGTTCTCAGGCTTGCCATCGGGAATCTTGTAGATACGGAACCACTCGTTGGTGGCACGCAGGAGACCAGGCAGATGGCGCTCGACATCCTCAACATCGTTCAGCTTGGAAGCCAGGGGGTCGTTGATATCAATGACAATGACCTTCCAGTCGGTCTCGTCCTCGTCCAGTAGGGCCATGACACCCAAGACCTTGACTTGCTTGACCTGGCCAGTGTAGCCAACCAGCTCACCGATTTCGCAAACATCAAGCGGGTCGTTGTCACCCTTGGCCTTGGTCTCAGGGTGGGCAACAGTAGGGTCCTCCCAGGTCTAGAGAGAGGGGGAGAGAGGTTAGGATGTGCGGGGTCTTGAGGTGAACCGTAGTTGTATGGCAGAATTGAGCCTAGCCATTTGGCTAACGTACCTGGGGGAAGGCACCGTAGTTCCAGAGGTAGCCCTTGTGGGGGAAGCAGTTGCGAACAAATCTAAGCTTGCCCTTCTTGATGTCCTGCTTGATAGGGTTAAGGGGTTCGTCCTTGGAGATCTAGTGAGAAGTGAGGAAGAGAAACTGTCAGCAAATGGCACGAAATGGAGATGGACAAAGGTATGGTCGTGGTGGAAGAGGGCGCACCTCCTGCTTGGCGTTGGTCCAGCGAGGGATCTCAACAACCATGTTTAGAATTGTTTTCTCGGCATTGGCGTACAGAGGGATATCGTGGAAGGGCGACACAATCTGGTTTTCCTTCTTGATGTACACGCGGTGCTCCAGGGTGTTGGCCGCACCGACCTTGTGGACGGAGTAGGGAGAAGCCATTTCGATGGGCGTTAAATGGCGATGTGGATGAATGGGAGAAGAAGTGACAGGAGAAGTGGAAAATGGACGGAGGTTAGAGGATGAAAGATGGCCTGCAATCTGATGGACACGGGGGAGAGAGGACGACGAGGGAAGGGAGGAGGAAGAAGAGGAAAAAGAGGGAGAGAATGGGCCAGAAGAAGAGAGAGACAACGGGGCTCTATTAGTGTTAGAAGGAGGGGGAGGGGTTGCTGCTGTGGTGGTGGTTATATTAGCAGCTGCAGATGCCAATGGTGCAGTAGTAGTGCTGGTGCTGGTGGTAGTTAGGCCAACTAAAGAGGGGCCATTGCTCCATACTGGAGCTGAAGCTAGATGGCGTGCCTTACGATCGCCCATTTTAATTCGACGGTAGCCGGCGATGTGGAGTGCACGAAAAAATCGGACACTGTGTTGTGACTGTGATTGCGGCTGTGAAAGAAAGACTTTAGGTTTGAGTGGTTTCAGTGGCTTTAGTGGACTCCGAGTGGAATAGCTGTAGTTGCTGCTGCAGACTGCTGCAGAAAATGCATGCGTTGAAAATGAGGAGGTCCGAGAGAGGTGAAGCAAACGAGGCCCTGGAGCGGTGCCTAGAGTACGACTTGCAAACATTGTTATGTTGTGTAGCCGGAGAAGGACAAAGTAGGAAAAGAGACCAGCCAGCCAGTTAAGTCAGAAAGTGCAGCCGATTTAAGCCTAAGGCGCGTAGAGCTGCTTAGAAGAAAAACAGCTGGAGGGAAAATAAAGGGAAGGAAAATCTGCACTTATTCCTGGCTATAATCCTCAGGCATCGATCCATCGATAAGTGTGCAGAGCTCAACCACGCAGCATGCATAGCACGACACAACACAAGAAAACAATTCAACTCTGTAATGCCTTACCCCGCTGGCGATGTGAGATGAGGGCTCGCACGGTGTGGAGATGTCCCGTTATTTTGTCCCTTCCTGTCTGACCCGACTTAACTAGCTGACAACAGGTGTCTTGCGCCTTGCAGCAATAAAGGAAGACAAAACGCATAGTACTTACAGCATAGTAGAGCGGTCTTTGAAGACTACTTAGAGTAATATCACGGACAAATGGACATGGCTTTGCGTCATGCTATGAACCCTTATCGACGCTCTAACCCTTATCGTGATATGCTGTGTGTTATCGATAAAAGAATGCCCCACCTACTGATTACTAATCAAGAAAAATGTTGCTTTCTCGCAGTGTGTATTGACAATTAGGACTATCTTCCCCATCAAAGTCGCTATTGGCTCCAAGGTTCCGGCTTTAATACCTACACTCAGCTGCTTCTGATTCGCAGCAGCATGTGAACACTGCAAACGCGACTATCTGGTGTCTGCGATATGCTCTTAGGTTTCATACGCAGACTCATGGTCACAGAGGTCAAGAAAGTTCCCATCCCCCCTCGCGGGGTGGACTACCGTGGAAAGCTGGTGCTTGCACCTATGGTTCGGTCTGGCGAGCTGCCTTCGCGGCTAATGGCTCTTCACTATGGTGCTGATCTTGTCTGGAGTGAGTTTTTACCTTCCCTGCTTCATGTATTGACGTCCGTTTCTGTAAGCAGGCCTGTTCTTTGTCTCTAACATATCACTTCTCCCTAACTGTAGGCCCCGAAACCGTAGACCGTGCCATGATCGGCACTACCCGTCTTGTCAACGAGCGAACTGGCACTATCGACTTTGTGCGTAGACCATCCAATGGCGCCAAGGACAAGTCTACCAATACCGAGGCCAAGGACAGTATAATCTTCCGTCTTCATCCCGAACGGGAGGGAAAGAAACTCATTTTCCAGGTTGGCACAGCCGACCCCGAGCGTGCTGTTGAAGCTGCTCGTATTGTGGCACCTGATGTTGCCGGTATTGATGTCAATGCTGGCTGCCCCAAGCCGTTCAGCACCTCGGGCGGCATGGGAGCCGCACTGCTTAAGACACCTGAAAAGCTTGCATCGATTCTGGAGGCGCTTGTCAAAAACATTACACCCGAGTTTGGAATCGGTATTAGCGTGAAAATTCGCCTGCTTGACGATCCTGAAAACACCGAGGCGTTGGTCCGCCGGCTCTGCGCTACTGGAATTACCGGCCTGACGATTCACTGTCGTACCACACCTATGCGACCTCGCCAGCCGGCTATTCGCAGTCAGCTGAGTATGATTCGGAATGTGTGTCATGAAGCGGGCGTTGCTTGCCTTGTCAATGGGGATGTCTTGAATCGTGACCAAATGGCTGATCTTGTTGAAGAGTTTGGGGTCGATGGTGCTATGATTGCACGTGCTGCTGAGGAGAACCCTAGCTGTTTCCGCACGGAGGCTGATGGTGGCATGGCCCATTGGAGCGAGATCTCGCGCGAGTATTTGCGCATGGCTCTAGAGGTTGATAACAAGTTCACTAACACCAAGTACCTCTTGGCTCAGATGGTGCCTGGAAAGGAGCATGAGACGTACTCTGGCCTTATCCGAGCCCGCAACTATCTTCAGTTAGTTGATGCTTTTGGCTATGCCGAGCTGCGTGCTGATGCTGAAGACTTAGATGCCCATTTAGGCTTGAGCGAGCGCGAGACTGGCAAGATTGATAGACATCGTTTGGAGAAAATGAATAAGATCAACCACCACAACCAGGCTGCTGACACAGTAGCAGCGGCTGCTGGGAAGCCTGCTGAGGTGCGAGAGCAGGAAAGACAGAAAAAGAAGAGTGCTCTTAGCGAGAGAGGCGTGTCTTCTGCAGCTTCAGCTAGAGGCAACAAAGCGTCGGGAGCGGCCACAGGCGTAGGCACAGTCACCGTAGCAGCAAGCGCGGCCAAAGAAACCTCGCCAATGCCGTTATGAGAATAAAATGGGAACGAGAATTGATGAGGACGTATTGATCTTATAGATATATAAACACTACACATAGTAATACACACCTACATGCAATATCCAAGTCATACTCCATGTGAACGGTTACTGGCCTTCCTACTATAACGACGAGGCTACTTGTATCATTATTGAGTATAAGGGGATGAAATGCCCGCAAGTAGTCTCTATTAAATAACAAACAAACGGTAGCTATAGTACAGTATACAGGGGGCGGGTGCTCTTTTATGCTTGGGGATTCCTTGCTTTTCCGGCTCAAATACCCTCTTTATCCCCCCAAGCTTCGGGGCTCGCAAAGGAAGAAAACGAAGCGGTTGTGTCTATTTGCCCTGTTTCACCCAGTCTTCGACTGATTCTCTAACGCTGGTCACCGTATCGTCGACGTACTGCAGGCCAACCTGCTTGTGGACCTTGGCAAAGTGAATACCACGCAGGATACTCTCCCGCATCTTGATGTGGCCCTCGGCAACACTAGGGAAACGCTGCTCATACTTCCAAGCTAGATCGCTGACATTACGCGATGTAACAGGCAGGAAAGTCCACGATGCACCAATGCCCAAAGCCAAAGGCGCTACGGTGCGCAGCACAATGTTGCGGTTGCGGGCCACGATGCTGCCCGACATGGCGGCAACTAGAACGTAGACAGCACCAGGCAGGATCTTTTCGCCTGTTTCCTTGGCAGGGGCCAGCGACGCAATGGTGCCGGTGAATGACTGCTCCAGTGAAAAGGCCTTGGCCATGGTGTTATTGACGGCGTCTTCAGCACTGACGACGTAGCCGTGCAGCAACAAGCGGACTTTACCGATTTGCATGGCAAGTCTATCGGTAGGAGAGGGACCGCGGGCGGGTCTGTTGGCGCGACTGGTTGAGGGAGAGGAGGAGGAGGAGGAGGAGAAAAATGACTTGGTAGGCGTAGCCGCAGTAGGGGCGACAGCAGCAGGCTTGGAAGTAGCGGCGGCGGTGGCGGAGACAGGGGCATCGTCATAGATGGGCTTGCGGGAAGACTATATGAGAAAAAGGCAATAGACTATTAGCTAAAAGTGGGAAGCAGAGGCGGTCCTGGAAATGTTGCGTACCACTAGTTCTTGGGGTGTCTCGGCGTAGGCTGTCTCGGGGCGCAGAGCAAAGCCGGAAAGAAGGATTGAGGCTGCCAGAGGTGCCACAGCACTCTACATAGGATGGGAAAGCAGATAAATTAGCATTGCACCATAGGAAACAGAGATGGATATCAGTGGCATGACTTGGAAGAGAGAGGGTCAAGCAAGCTTCACATAGGAGCAAAACGAGAGTTTCTTACCTGCCTCATAAAGACTCGAGCAGCCATTGTCATGAGAACGCACGTGATAGTAGTGCGTGCAGTAGAAAAAAAAAGAAGGAGAAGAGAGACAGAAAGTCTACGGGTGGATTCGAATTCCAAAGCTCCAAAAGAGACCCGGCGTGGAAAACCGAGACAGCCAAAAATCCATGAGAATAACTTTGGTGATGGGATTTGACGTGAGGTTTGGACTGGGAGGAGAGGACCGCTAATCGGCTAAACCGCGGCTAAACACATATTTTGAGCGCTCCTGACTTGCCCCGTTCCCGGCAAAGAGCAAAGTTGAAATAAGTGGGGCATTGACAAACACGGCAAGCGGCAAGAAACGTGCTTGCTTGATCGGGGCAGCCAATAATGAATGAGCATTGAACACTGACAGAAAATTCCTGTATGAAGATATTTTTCTTCGCACAATATCTGTATATTTTTGCTCACATGTAGCTACTATGATCAGAGTTCGCTATACTAGAGCAGGTGCATCCCGGCAATGGGTGTGCTCGCAATGCGCAAGCAGGCAGTGGGTCGCCTCAGCGCCGATGAGAGGGTCCTCTACACACATGTTCACTAGATCAGCATCGACGGGGCTAGCGCGCTGCCCAGGCCTGCGAAGGGCTAACCCGAGCTCGGTGTCAGCTTCCCAGAAAACCCGAAGTCTCTCTACTGTATCGCCGGCATCGGTAGGCCCTGTTGACGTCTCTGAATCTGGTGTCCATGATGATTCGTTGCTACGAGAGGTCTTCGATACCGGCGCTTCAACACTGAGACTATCTCTGGCTAGCTGGACGCGCAAGAGCGTTGGGCTGTTTAAGAACCGCTTCCTTACGAACCCACAAGGATTTCTGGCTTACTCACAAATCAACATCAAACGAGCCCAGGGTATAGTCAACAAGATTTTGGCGCTCAACAGCGTGGAGAGCTACAAGGGCATTGTACGAGATCTGGACCGGCTTAGTGATCTCCTGTGCAGAGTACTGGATCTCTGCGACTTTGTGAGGGTTACACATCCAGATGCCAGCATCCAAGCTGCGGCCTCGGATGCCTGGGCTATGGCGTACCACTATATGAACCAACTCAACACAACACGTGGCATCAATGAACAGCTCACGGCGGCTATGGAAATTCCGGAGGTAACGGCCTCCTGGTCCGAGGAAGAAAAGATGGTGGCAGCAATTCTGAAGAGTGACTTTATGAAGTCAGGCATCCATTTGCCACGGAGGCAACGCCAGCGCTTTGTCGATATTTCGCAAAAAATTAGCGAGTCGGGCAGCCGCTTCATCTCCGAGGCTCGCCCTGCAGTGCCAGCTTTGTCTTTTCCGTCGTCGCGGCTCATGGGATTGCACCCCCGCATGGCAGCAGACTTGACTGTAAATGGCCAGCTCCAGCTTCCTCTGATGAGCGCCGAGTCTGCTGCTGCCATGCGTAGCGTGCGTGATAGCGATGTGCGGAAGTCCATCTACATTTCTAGTCGTACTGCTTCGGCTGGAACAATTCGCAACCTCGAAAATATGCTTCGCCAGCGTGCCGAGCTTGCCACTTTGGCTGGATTCGAGAGCTATGCCCACCACGCTCTCAAGGATAGGATGATGGCTAGGACCCCTTCCGAGGTGATGAAATTCTTGTCTGCTCTCCAGCAACATAATGTACCAACCATCGAGAAGGAGGTGGCTACTCTCCTTGAGCGCAAGCGCCGGTTAGTTGATGACGATTCAGCCGAACTTAATGCGTGGGACAAAGACTTTTGCATAGACAGCATTCGCTCAGACATGCATAGCAAGGCCAAGCATGACGACCAACTTTCAGCTTACTTTTCGGTGGGCACTGTGATGCAAGGTATGTCTCGTCTGTTCACACGCCTCTATGGCATCCGCCTAGTGCCTGCTGAGTCCGAACCAGGCGAGACGTGGCATCCAGATGTACGGCGTTTGGACGTTATCGATGACTCAGGCCGCCAGCTTGCTGTCCTTTACTGCGATCTGTTTTACCGGCCTGGGAAGTCGCCAAACCCCGCACACTACACAGTGAGATGCTCGCGTGAAATGCTCCCCCAGGAAATCGCCGATGTTGCCCAGGAGATGGACATGTACGGGGGCGCTAACAGCAACATTGATTTGCCGAGCTTCGACACGCCGGAACAGGCTGCCAATGATGGCATGGCTTCGGCTTCTCATGACGGCAAGGTCCAGCAGCTGCCTACAATTGCACTGATCTGTGACTTTCCTAAAAACTCCTCAGGCCGTAATGAGCCGGCTTTTTTGACTTTTTACCAAGTTGAGACACTATTCCATGAAATGGGCCATGCTATTCACTCTATTCTAGCCCGGACGTCCTTCCAGAACGTCGCTGGCACTCGCTGTGCCACTGACTTTGCAGAACTCCCATCCACGTTAATGGAGCATTTTGCAGCAGATCCCACAGTCCTAGGCCTCTTTGCACGACACTGGCAAACGGACGCACCGCTTCCGTATGAGATGGTGGTTGACAAAATCCGGCTCATGAAGCGCTTCGAGGGGCTTGACACCGAGCACCAGTTGATTCTCGCAATGCTGGACCAGGCCTACCATTCATCTGCTGCATCGGACCCAGGGTTTGAATCGACACGCATCTTCCACGAGCTAGAGACTAAATATTCTGTGGGTCCGGCCGACCCGCCATCGACGTGCTGGCAGGGCTTCTTTGGCCACCTGTTTGGGTATGGTGCTACGTACTACAGCTATTTATTTGATCGTGTGCTGGCAGAGCGTGTGTGGAGGAAAGTGTTTGATGCTGGCGAGAACGGGGCTGCCGTTAGCCGTGAGAACGGCGAGTGGCTCAAGGAGAATCTGCTGAAATGGGGTGGAAGCCGCGACCCATGGCACTGTGTGGCAGACACGTTACAGGATGAGCGGCTGAGAGATGGAGGCGAGGAGGCAATGGCAATAGTGGGGAGTTGGGGAATCAAAGACGACCACGTTGCCAAGTAGGGGGGAGGGGAGAAGATAGAAGACTTCTGGGTAGTAGAGATAAGAGGGGGGTGTGTACGACTAGATATGGGGGACTATGGACCTATGGACATTACTTACAGTTATAGTACTTGGAATCTCACGATCCCCACATACGTACTACATAACACATGCACAAGCCACAGAAACTAACAACAAATTGTACACTAATGATATCTATTTTTTTAACTATCCACCAACGCCGTAGAAGCCCTAATGCAGATGTTGTGACGTATGAAGAAAAAGGATGATAATAAATAAGTATTTCCCGTTGAACGAAAGCGGGAAGGAAAAAGATATAAAAGAAATGATAGAAAGAATAAAAAAACATCCCTCAGTTAAAAAGCCAAAGAAGAAAAAGAGCCCTCAGATGACCATGCCCAACGCTCGCTTTTGATGTATAATTTCTTTTTTTTGTTTGGAAATGCTCGAGTCTCGCCAAGAGACAGCCTCATCGCACCTCTAAAACCCTCAAGAGCCAACACGGAATAAGAAGATACTGCAAGAAGCCCACTGTAAGCCAGGATACAGAAGAGAGCAAGGAGTGAAAAAGGAAAAGGTTCGACTGGCCATTTCCTGTCTTCCTCCTCACCATGCCCTGGATCCTGGTCTAAGCCAACGAATTCGCTTGGAGAAGGTGTTTATCTCATCTTAAGCCCCCAGGTGCCCTCAGAACTCAAAGCCCAACGCCCCCGCTGATCTGATATCATATCGGGTATATGTTCCTTGCCCACGAGTATAGCAGCCCACAGAATGCCTCATAGATAAAAGCCCACGTCAAAAGCCCACACGTTAAAGCCCACGGTAATAAATGGCCCTCAAATCAAGACGCCGCCAGCCACGCACAACTGTGAAGTGAGTGCGTGACCAGACACCCGCTCTAAATAGCTTCTCTCTCCTGCTGTACAGCCAGCTCTTTTGCGGTTCCAAGGCCCAATACTAGTTGTCTCCACGCTCGCTCTCTAAGACTAGCATCACCTTGCAGCCAGCACAATTTCTTGACGCGCTTAGTCGTCAAAGGTGATCTTGTTGGCACCGGTAGCTGAGCTACCGGCATCAATGCGACCACCACGGCCACCGCCGAAACCACCACGGCCACCGCCACGGCCACCGAAGCCGCCACGGCCACCACCGCGGCCACCACCAAAGCCACCACGACCGCCACCGCGACCGCCACCAAATCCGCCACGACCACCGCCACGACCACCGCCGCCACCCTCACGGGGAGGACGCTGGCTAGCGAAGTCTAGGCGCACGGCACGAGCGGCACGACCAGGGCCGAGGAAGCCGCCGTTCTTGGACTCGAACGCCTTCTTGGCGTCCTCAATGTTGGCAAAAGAGACATAACCGAAGCCCTTAAGGTTTCCAGACTCACTATATAAGACGTTCATTAGCATGCGGACAAGGTAGAGCACGGAGATAATACTGATGGAAAATATGAAGACTTACGGGTCGGTAGGAAGGCGCACTGAAGTGACCTCGCCAGCCTCAGCGAAGAACTCGCGGACCTCGTCCTGGGAGACTTCGAAGGGCAGGTTACCAACAAAGAGAGTGTCGGATTCGGGGCTAACCACATCGCCGTGGCGCTTGGCACGGTCCTGGGCACGGCCCTGGTTGTCACCAGCGGCAGGCTTGCCGGAGGAGGCGTCTAGGAAAATGGGACGACCGTCCAACTCAGCGCCCTGCATGGCCTCAAGGGCAATGGCGGCGTTGGCGGGGGTGTCGAAGTCGACATAGCCGAAGCCACGACTGCGGCCAGAGTCCTTGTGGGTGACAACGCGAGCGCCCTGCAGACCAGCAAAGTCCTTGAAGGCGTCGCGCAGAGAATCATCATCCAGGTTCCAGCTCAGCTTGCCGGCGAACAGAGTAGCACTGCCCTCAGCCTCCTCGGTCTTGGCCTTCTTGGGGGCCTCGACCTCGACATCTTCCTCAGCCTTGCGCTTCTTAGACTCCTCCTTCTTGGGCTCCTCCATCTCGGTGTCGGAATCGGAAGAATCAGAGTCGGAGGAATCGTCAGACTCGGCCTTCTAGAATAGAGATTGAAACGTCAGTATGTCTCAACAAAATAGGTATGGTGGTGATGAGGAGCAATGAGAGTGGAAAACATACCTTAGTCTCCTTCTTATCATCAGATTCTGAGTCTGAGGAGTCAGAGCTAGCATCGGAGTCGGAGTCGGAGTCAGACGACTCAGCCTTCTTCTCCTTCTTGGCAGCGGGCTTCTTCTCAGCCTCAGACTCGGAGTCAGACTCGGAGCTAGACTCGTCAGAAGACTCAGCCTTCTTGGCGGCAGCCTTGACAGCGGCCTTGCCCTTGGCCTTGGGGGCGGGCTTCTTCTCAGCCTCAGACTCAGATTCAGAGGAGTCGGAATCGGACTCAGAGCTAGACTCGTCAGAAGACTCAGCCTTCTTGGCGGCAGCCTTAACAGCGGCCTTGCCCTTGGCCTTGGGGGCGGGCTTCTCCTCCTCAGACTCAGAAGAGTCGGATTCGCTCTCAGACTCGGAAGAAGACTCGGAGGAAGACTCTTCCTTCTTGCTCTTCTTGGACGACTTCTTTGACTTCTTCTCTTCAACAACCTTGGCGACAACCTTCGACTTCTTAGAAGGCTTGGTAACAGCCTCGGCCTTGACAGCAACGACAGGTTCAGCGGCCTTCTTGGAAGACTTGACAGCAGATTTGGACTTGCCCATGTTTGCGGTTGTGTGTATGTGTAGATGGGGAACAATCAAGAGGATAGGGTATGCAGAGAACAATGAAAAACAGGGAAATGAGAAAAAAGTCACAACTCTGAGGGGTATCAAGCAACAGAATAGGAATGGCGAAGAACGAGAGATGTAGGAGAAAAGTTTTTCATCCACGACTCAAACAGAACAAAGAGCAGATATGCTACATTTTAAACTACGCCAGCTTTGCGACAAGGTTGGCCGGGTGAATTTTTTTCTGCCGTTGAGCGGTGGGTCCTAAACTTTTTAGCGGGTCTAGCTGGAAGGCGGTCAAGATAAGAGAAAGGAAGGATTGCGCAAGCGGGCCTTGTTGTATATCAGCGCTACTGTGGAGTGCAGCAGCAAAAGCTCTTAATTTTTTTTTTTTCTCTACCTTATCATCCGTGTATTTTTTTTGCTTTGTTTCTGCCTTGTGCGTTAGGCAATAAAAGTCATCTCCAGCCTTGTCTCTAGAAATGTATTACCGAGGATTATCCGCACAATTCGAAGCTTAGGACAACCCAGAATCGCCGGGTCTTTTGCTCGTTGCCGCCGTCGAAATAGTTGCCATCAGCTCTTCTGAAACCCGTCTCTAGCAAACGCTCTCTTCCGCTCCTCTAGCGCACATCCAAACCAATCAACTGCCATTGTCACGTCTCACCAGCTCATCACAATGCCTACCCCCGAGTCTGAAATGTTCCTGGCCCAGAAGCCCAAGGTGCCCCCCACCTTTGATGGTGTCGACTATGATGACCACAATGCCTTCAAGGCCGCCCAGGATGCCATCATTCGTGAGCAGTGGGTCGGAGCCATGATGGTTCGTTTGGTTGGCGAGGAGCTGGGCAAGTGCTACATGCGCGAGGGCGTCAACCACCTTGAGAACTGCGGCCAGCTAAGAGGTTAGTTTCCGTCTGCCCATAGTTCTCCGTGTTTAACAATGCCTAGATTGCATTAGCATATTGTATACGTCTTGCCGCTGTGTTTCTGGTGTTGGACGCCCTATCTATCATTTTCAATTCGCTACTGCCTACTAACAAGAACATGTCTTCCCCCTCCCACCTCTAGAACGTTACCTCACATTACTCAAGGAGAAAAAGGTCACTGGCCCGCTCTTCCAACAACTCAACTATGTCAAGAAGCAGGAAAAACAGTAGACGCTTCTTTCCCACCATCCCGTCTCTCCAGGCTTTCTCTCGGCGCCTGCAGCGGCCCGGACCAGAAACACACCAGTACAGATGCCACATCGGCTTTCAGCTACCAGTTGCTTTATTGTCCAGCCTCCAAGTCTTCATAGCGAGCCTGTCTGCGATCCCAGACGCCGTAACCTTTATCCTTGCCAGGCTTCCCCTGTTTTTTTTAGTGAACAAGTAGATAGCTGTCTTCAATGCGAGATTTTGCTGTCACTACAAGCCTAGACACAGCTAAACTGCTCTTTATAGATCAGCAGCGACTACGACGACTTGGTTGCAATGAACATGCCTAAATCATTAAGCTCTTAAATACCTTCCCATTTTACTTGCGGAACAGAATCATCATTACATAGCTTGCTAAATTTTATGAAGATTACATCATTGGGAAACACTGTTGAACCAACCCTATTTATCACTAGGGTTCATGCTGCGTCTAGCTGACCAATAGCATGCCCTAAAAATTACATATCAGCGGCTAATCCTTTGGACCTATCAACTGGCGATTTCCAACGCAGATTTTCCGCATCAGCGGGTTGAACTGTTTGTCACCAGCCTGTTTCCATCGAGCTAAGAGTGACGCTCACAAACCTACCCGAGCCTACCAACTCGCTTAGATATATCACACAACTCCAATGATACTCCGGAACTGCCTAATCCGGGCTTCGACAGCGGCCCGCCAGCCCGCTGTCTTCCGCGCCTTCTCGGCTTCCTCCTTGCGTCTCTCCGCAACTACTGGGGCTGCTTCATCAGAAGCCACGTCAACAGCCCCTTCAGAAACAGACACCTCTGCTTTAGAAAATAACTCGACATCGTCATGCCCGGCCGGCACGGTGCTAAAAGGCCTCAACTTTCTCAATGGCCAGCAAGACCCGGTGGCCCAGCCTGACGAAGCGTACCCTGCGTGGCTGTGGAAGTGTCTAGAGGTTAAGGAAAGAGTCAAAGACGAGTCCGAGGACCTAGCTGCTATTGAGTTTTGTACGTGCAGGGACAGTCCTAACAATTGAAAAACCGCTAGATATGCTAACATGGTGCTGCAGCGAAATCAAAGAAACAGCGTCGTATTGCCGCCAAGAAATCCAGGCAAATAGAGGCCGAACTGATGGCCTCGGGAGACATGTCTGCCCTAGCACCCAAGATCCCCCTACACGAGCAATCAATTAACTTGCCTGGCTCGCTCGAGGGTGGCTTCGATGACTCAATGGAGGCTGCCGAGGCTCGCGCTAAGCTCAAGAAGGCCCTACGCAAGGACCGCAAGGCCAAGATCAAGGAGGCCAACTACCTCAATACCATGTAAATCTAGACTAGCAATAAGGAGGACATGGGAAGGTGCGTGAAACATGGGATAAGGCCATGTATACCATGGGGCTCTATTCCAGAGCGTTTTCGGATCAACGACACAGACGAAGATGACGAGTTAGATTCCTACTTGGCTGGGGAGAGATGTAGTATACCACGGGTGCTCTAACCATTTGTACAATAATTCAAAGAAGAAAATCACGCACAACTGCTTGAACACATACAGCATGTGAACGAGCCAATTTATATTAACAACTTTTACAGCATAGACTGACTGACCCGACCAAGTCTGTATAGCCTCGCCACCCCGGGTATCTAAAAGATAGCAAATAGCGCTGTTTTCAAAACAAAAGCAGCTAACTATGAGAAAGCAAAAGCAAGAGTGCAATTCGTAGTAATGCATAGTCGAAGATAAACGCTCAATGTTACCCTCCTCCTTCCCAAAACGCCAAAGTAAAACAAGTAAAGCAGCCCAGATCTTAGATTCTCTCCCTTCAGTCTTCATTTTCGTCTTCTTCCTGGTTAATATACGACATCTTGAGTCGAATCTCGTCCTTAAGACTCTTGATATTGGCCTGGACCTTCTTCTTCAAAATAGCCGAGTTAGCCACATGGGGCTTGAGAAGATCAGCCTCTTTGAGCTTGAGCTGGGCCTTGAGTTCGGCAATCTCCTCCTTGAAGTTGTTGACCTCTTCATTCTCAGACTCATTCCCATCCATATCATCGTCATCGTCGTCGTCGTCGTCATCGTCATCATCATCGTCAGACTCTGCTTCTTCCTCCCGCTCAATGCTTTCCTGCACTTGCGTGGTCGGCGTGCTTCCGACGGCTGTGACAGGTGTGATGCCATCGGCATTGGTTGCTGGACTTGCCATTTCACCATCATTAGCAGCCAGCTCAGCTTCAAAGAGGGCTTCAAGGTCCATGTGGTCCTCCTCACCCTCGGCGTCCTCAACACCACCTTCGCTGAAATAAGTGTCATCGACATCGCCTTCGGCATCCTCATCCTCCATGTACTCATCGGCAGGTGTCTTGGGTCGGCGATCGTCTATCCACTCAAAGCGTGAGCCTAATGAGGCTCTATCAGCGGCGAGCAAACGCTCCACTTCAGCCTCTTTGTCCTCGATTTCCTTGCGGCTGATGATCTTGGCAAAGCGGCGCTTAACACAGTCGTGCATAGGAGGAGTCAAACCGTGGGGCCACTTGAATCCTGATTCGACCATGGGCGGTAGTGGCGTAGTCTTAGCCTCCTCCTCACTAGCAACTGCCTTCCATACCAACAGGATCTGCGAGATATCTGCCGACTTCATGAATGTTTTGCGATCCCATGACTTCATACCCTCTGTAATTGTCGGCAAATCAAGCAAAACAGCTACAAAAAGCCGCCCTTTGACGCCAACAATAGCGCGGCGAGTATCTTCCGGTAGCCAGCGGATACGGAAATCTACACCGCCATCTTTCCGTGAGCAGATTTTGTTTTCCTCAACGGCCTTGCGAATGTACTCGCAGTGCTCGCCGGGAAGCATGCGGAATATGATTTGCTCCTCGATTGACGGGTCGATTTCGCGGTCGCTGGCCTCCGAGTCGTAGCCATCTCCCGGCGGCCGCATAGGCGGACGCCGTGATGTCAACTTTACTCTGGTGTTTAGCTGCTTCTGCTTGGTATTCTTGCGTTTCGAGGGCGGCTCCACCACAGTGATGGGTATTTCTTCATCGCCGTATTCGTCATGTTCGCGTTTCTTTGCACTGGGTTTTAATAAGCGGCCGGCCTTGGTAGTCGTAAGAGGCAGGCTGGGTGTGCTTTGGACTTCGGTAGGTGTAACTATAGATGCCCGCTTTGACTTCAGAATTAGGCGACCAGGAGCGGTGCCAGTAGGAGTCGTCGTCTTGCTTTCGTCAGGCAGCTGATGTCGAGCACCAGTATTAAGATGGATTTTCAAAACTGGTCGATGAGGCTCCGACATTTTGAGGAAAGCAAAGTGATACTGCGGGCAGCACAGGCGAGGCAAGAGATGAGAGAATAAATGCGAATAGTCGAATTAGGAGTCGGCAAATGGAATCAAGTTATTCAAAAGCCGTAGTATTTCGGTTAAGAGAGTTATCTATGGACATTTATATTGTTGATTGAATATTAGAGAAACGCTTCAATGAACACTAGGCTGTACAGAAAAGAGAGAAGACTGAGCTGACAATAAATTCCGTCGCGTTCGCAAAGCACGGCAGCATCCTTGCCCCTTATCTTATCGGCAGGACCCACAATAGGTAACATAACGGGCACCACCAAACTAAGGGAGCCACTTAATGCTCAACGACCACCCAGAACTGAAGCAATTATAACAACCAAAACGATACTAATTACTATGCAAACTTCGGAAATGGGGGTCGCGCACACTTCACTACCGTCTTGACTGCTTCCCAGGTCAGCTTTGGTGATATATCTATCTTCCGCCTCCCCTTAGGCTGCCGCCGTAGCTTGACGTATGCCTTGGTGCAACTCGCAGTGCACATATTTCTCTGTATGCGGAGCGCGAGCTCATCGTTGGATATGTGGTCCAGGAAAAGCCATATAAAGTCAATATCTGGCAGGGATGTCCTTCGGTGCATGCGTGCAAAGTTGGCATAGTAGTCCCGCCATTCTTCGTATTGTCGAGTCTGCCGTGGTGTCGTTAAAGCTAGATGGAGTTTATCTGTTAGTTAGGCTGTTCATCGATAGGAGATACTTGTAGGCAGACATGCAGTTTTGGGGCGTCTGTTTTTCTTTTGGCTCAGCTTTGTTTTCAGTCTGTAGCAGTTGGGGTGTGTTTGTTTCCTTGAGAGTGTGACGTAAAGACTGCAGCTCTTTGGGAATCGTCTCTAGGACTGCTTCCAGGCGTGAGTTCAATGTATTTGTTTTCATCTCCATGTTTTCCATGGTGTCTGACAAGCTCGAGATTTTCGCATATGTCTCTTTTAAATGTGAAACAAGCTCCTTTGAAAGGCGCTGTTCTGGCTCCCTGGCTTCGGCTGTAGAAGTCTCTAGGTGGGACGTGAGTTTCTCAGAAACCGAGTTCGCAATCTGGCTCTCCAGAAGCTCAATTTTGGACATAGTTGCGCCAATCTCTGTCATGATGGATTGGAAGCTTTTGACATCGTTGGATGTGTTCCGGACAGTTGACCCAATATCATCGAGTCGAGACGAGAGCTTTTCTTGGGCATCCTCCTCGTAAGCGGTCAAAGAAGAGAGTTGGCTTGCCGTGTGTGCTTCGGTAGACTCTATATTTGCTAGGGTAGTCTTCATTTGATCGATGTTATCGCCAATACGTTGGCCTTGGTGCAGCATTTTAGCCTTGTATGCGAAGTTGAGGACATCAGGTTGATCGGCTTCAGAGATGAATTCTTGTAGATGTTTTGAAGCTTCGTCGTCGTTAGCCGGAATCTGATACCGGCACTGGCTTTCATTTTTGGTGTTGTTTATGGGGTTCGTCGTGGGGCCCTTGGGCTCTTTTGTTGATGCATTAGCCTTTCCTTTCTTAGAAGCAGCGACCATCTTCACAGAGTCAGAGTCACAATGGTAGAGTATGGAGAGCGAGGTGAACGACCAGATTATAGTTAGTATAGGGAAAAAATAAGGGTGATCTGGCTACATGGAGTTGGAGCAACTTCGTACAAGAAAAGTTTTCGGCACACAAAACGACATATTTACTACCAAAATAGAAGTTGCGTCCCTTCCTCATAGCCTACAACCCATCGCGTCAGAAGAAGGAAGTCTCGTACTTTCTGTATGGGGTTTCTGGTAACTACACTACGCCTTCCTCGTTAGCTTTGTTGATTTGGCTGCGACTTCCCTCTCTACTTAAACCTTTCACAAATTACCCCTCGCTTGGGTTAGACTTTTCACTTCACTTAATACCATCGACATCACTGCTACTGGTATTGTGCATCATCATCACAACCTTTACAACAACGCCCTTACTTCTACCTATTGTCGACTACATTCCCGCCATCCCCCTCTTGTTTTCCCTATCTATCAACACAACTGCGCACGATGACGTTTGAATACACCCTGAGAACTACATCATGTGTCTACACCCCAATGGTAGCAGAGCCTGATCCAAACCTCGAAGAGGCTTTCTGCCTTCTTGAAACTTGGGCTGGCTATATTCTACTGCGTCTCTTCCGTGTGTTCATCGAGACTGCTTTGTTTTTTTCACGCATGATCGAGATGTTGATGCAGTTTGCTGTTTTCCGGGTTTTCAGCCGCATCATGTGGTTTCTCGTTCTAACCCCAGCATTCATCACAGTGCGCATTGTTGCGGGTGTTACTATCATAGAGATGTCGTTCCTTGTATATCTCATGTCCTTTGAGTGGCAAGCCATGTCAGGAACAGCGGGACATCCTGTCGGATTTTGGGAGGGACTAGTCGTCTCTGAGCCCAGCGAGGTAAAACGCCCCGGGCGTCACTTGCAGTAGCCACCGTCCACTCGATAGTACCCCGAGGCAGCTTGCGGATACGCTCAACGCTACTGTATGTCCCATTCACCACGCTTGGGCTCTTGGATATTCGGCACAAAGGCGAGTCTCGGGTCTCGTTAACAGCGATGGACACAATAATAAATTCTTGGGCGCCCACCATTGTTGCTGTCATTTGGAGCACTGCAAAGGCCCGGTCCTTGAACGGAAAGCCAAACCGGTGTCTTGACTCTTTCAGTTTGAGTGTAATGTTTCCCCATGTCTTTTCTTCAATATTAGTGACTATCCCCTCGCAGTTCCACTGCACCCCTATTTCCCTATCAACTACTCTCGGAGTAAAGGCCTTTTCAGCCTCAGCATTCCCGTCTCGGAAACATCGCGCAAATTCGTCCCAGCTCGCCGTCCCTTTTCTCGCTGCATCCTCGTGTTCGCTCTGGCGGCAGACCCAGAATTCGGTGCGGAAATCACGACTGCCTTCTTGAACAACATTATGTTTATCTGCAACGCCCCGTAGCTGCTTAGGTGTAACAGTTCTTTGAAAAGTTATAAGTGGTGTGTTGCCCCCCGAGTACGGATACGAGTCTTTGAATTTCCACGAGGTTCGAGAAGAGGAGCACAGGGTGGATTGGCCGTTTTTTGCTATGGTTGGTGC
Organism: Ceratocystis huliohia; assembly: GCA_038382965.1. Classification (NCBI taxonomy): domain Eukaryota; kingdom Fungi; phylum Ascomycota; class Sordariomycetes; order Microascales; family Ceratocystidaceae; genus Ceratocystis; species Ceratocystis huliohia. The sequence goes on along the minus strand of JAXCEX010000026.1, from coordinate 156,782 downwards.
GGAGGATCTTGAAGTTGGAACCGAGTCGAGGAAATTAATTGCTTCTTCTAGAACTGATATCACAAATGGTTGAAGTTCGTCTGGTGGAGAAGATGGCTGTGGGAGCTCGGTAACTCTAAGGCCCCAGAGACGGATTAGCGGCCCCAAGGTTACAGACGAAGCCATGATATCGTTGTTTGTATAGACATAAATGTGCACATATATATATTTGATGAGATTGAATAGGCGCTAGAGAGTCCACGAAATATTGAAAGAAAAAAAAAAGACACATCGACAGCAACAACGGCAACAAAGTCGTCCAATGTCCACAAGGGACAAAAAAGTAGAACAGAGTATGCCAAAGCCTTTTTTTGCGTTGGCTCTCTACAAGAGCCAGTTGTTTTCACTGGCATAGGGCTGCTTGGGGCTTGGGGTACTCCGAATTCTCAGACTTTGTTTACCTGTATGATGGAGCCCGATTACGATTCTATAATCGATTCATGATAAGCCTTTGACGTACAAATTCAATGCCGAGACCAGGTAAGGATTACAAAAGTGTAGAATTTATGTATAGTCTGAAATAATAGCTACATGCATGTCATTAGCATAGCAAGTATTAAGAAGCTGTACTGAATCATACGATACACATAGCATAGGCACGTCTCGATAATTCCTGATAACTTTACTAAATCACAAATTATAAGGTGGACTGCCAGACAAATAAATAATTCAAAGAAAAAGAGATACAAAAAAACAGACCCGTAATCCGATGGATCGTATGGTATTCCTTTCCGTCTATATGGTCGTTGAAATAGTTACAGTAGTACATTTGAAGAAAAGGGGATGTGAGAAAAGGAGAGAAAGAGAGCCCAGGTGAAACGAGATAAACAGATTAGTTCAGTATTACTTTGGATAGAAAAGTATGAGAAAAGAAAATAAAAGAGGCAGCTTAATTTCTTACAACTGGTCCCGGTACTCCCAATAGATGGGGCACGGTTCCAGCGGCCGGGAAAACAGGGATTGGTAGTCGGTGCCTATGATGGAGTCGCCACCGTCGGGGTTACGGAACTTAATCAGACGCACAATCTCAGCGATGATAGTCTGCAACTGCAGGTTGGCAAACTGTTCGCCAATGCAGCGATGGCGCCCAGCACCAAATGGCAGGTACGGTGACTTGCCACCCTTGCTAACCATGCCGTAGCCGTAGTCGACCTGCTCTTCATCGGCATCAGAGCGGGCGATGGAGACAGCGTTGGCTGAATCCTGGTCCCAGCGATGGGGATCCCAGACATCAGGGTTAGGGAAGAAGGAATCATCAGTAGCAGACACTCCGGGAGCAGACATCAAGGTGTAGCCCTTGGGAATCACCATGCGAGTACCAGGTACGAGCATGTCAGACTTGACCTTGCGCATAATAGAATGGATGGGAGCGTGCAGACGCAGAGTCTCCTTGACCAAACCCTGGTTCAGCTTGAGCTTTGCAAGATCCTCGTACTTAAGAGGAGGCAGGTCCTCGCCAAGTTCACGCTTCTGTTCCTCAAAGAGCTCTTCAATGATGTGGGGATTCTGAGCAAGACGCAGCATGATCCAAGAGCTGGTGGACGAAGAAGAGTGTTGGCCAGCCATCAGGAGCGCAATCATCATGTGGGCAATTTCGTGATCGGGAACCTTGGCGCCATTCTTGTAGGTATCCTTCATGAGGCGGCTCATGATGTCTAGACCTTCAGTACGGCCCTCGGCACGGCGCTTGGCCATAACCTCCATGTATATCTTAGAAATAGTCCGTTGAGCAATATCGCGCTTCTTATTCCAGGGGAATGGGAACCAAGAGAATACAAAGTTCAGGGGCTGGAAACCCATGTCGAGGTCATGGTACAGGCTGGCAAGAGACTCGTCAAAGTCATCGCGGATCTCCTTGCCCTGAAGACAGTGGGAGGCAGTGAAGATAGTGAGTTCTGCCATTTTGGGAGCAATGCTAACAACACCATTCTTGCCCTTGAAGTTGGCGCTCTTCTTGAAGAAGGAACGAACTTCATCGGAAATAATAGGGACGTAAGAGCGGAAAGCTTCGGTGGTCAGGGCGATCTTCATGAACTTTTTCTGCTCCATGAGCTTGGAGTTAGGGCAGTCGTAAACGACGTCCTTGCCAAATACAGGAGTAGTGAGGGGGGTGTAGATTTCCTCGGCGTTAACCTCGCGAAGTTTTCCATTGAGAATGAAGTCGTTACCGCTAGGACCAACGCAGACAGTGGTGGGGGAGCCGAGAAGAATGAAGGTGAAACAGTCGCCGTACTGTGGCAAAGAAAGAGAAAGGATTAGCAACCAGAAAGTTGAGAAACAAGGCATCTAAGCATTGAAAACTTACCTTTTTACGGCAGCTCTTGAAGAACGAAGGGGGGTCAATGCCGTAGGTCACAGTACTACCAATGAAGGGGAAGAAATGGAACACAACAGGAGGCCTATTGGGGTTCTTGAATAGTATCTGACTAGCCACGTTCAGCACGACAGAAAGCGTGAGAAAGACCACGAAACCAATTATGGCCTGTGATGCGGTACCCAGAGAGCGGTAGCTCTGATAGATTGGTAGCAGAGAGTCCTGCAGTTGTTGCTGGACCAAGCCCATGATGAAGACGTAGAAAAGGGAGAGAATTAATCAAGCAAAGAATTAAGAGAAAAAAGGAAAAAAGAAAGAAAGAAAAATAACAAATCAACAGAGCTTAACCTGGGTCTACAGTCTTTGGCGAGGAGACTTGTCGTGATGCGTCGTCACCAGGAAAGTTGAGGATGAAAATCAAAGGGAAATCTCAAGGGCCCAAGTTCTTCAGTACTAGCAAAAATGTTGGCATATCGTCTTATATAATAGTGAAGTGCTTGCCAGGCGTGGCACAAGTCATTAACAAGCATATAATGGACAGACTTCTTAACGTCTTGGTGCTACTTAGGTACTTGGTACTTGTCAACTGCCAGGCTATCAGTTCAGGGGAAGGAGGATTCTCAAGACTTGATTTCCAGAATAGTGCAGTGCACACTGTGCCAAAAACCTACCTTGGTTTTTAGAGGTGCCTTGGTGCTAAACCTGCCTCTAAAGCCTGCGCTGTTGGTGCTCGTATTCGTATAGACTGTCTGTCCAGAATCTATTCTGCACACCCACGCAAACTAGGCTTTTAATTCACACTGTACTTAACTCCCAAGCCACCAGAAAATGGAGCCGGATACGGCTGACAGCGACTGCTAATTTGACCACCCTATTGGCTCATCTAGGTCTCTTGATCACCACTTGGCCCTGCATTTACAATCCCAGGCAAGTCAAAAGCTAGCCCCATGAATCCAGGTTTTATCGTCTGAACACCTTCATTCTTTCATGCAATTAGAGACGTGGCACGAGTATGTGCACAAATCTTCCGACACCCAGCCTAGTGTGGAAATCCACAACCACACCACTTTTATCTTTTCCCACCAAAATGAATCCATAGCATTCACATCAGACTAGACTACAGCGTCGCTGTGGTTATTAAAAACGAAAAGGTGTTGTTGCTACGTGTTACTAATTGCCAATAAATTGGCATATGTCAACAAAGCAAAAATGGGGCAATAAGCACAAACACAGAGAAAATCAAGCTGTAAACAAATCCACAATGCAACCCTTATTTATGCCACCGCCTTTGCTTGCCCCACACATGTGACAAAGGGGCAGGCAGCTTGTGAAATTTATCACACAAGTCTTTGACGCGTTACGCGCGCACTGGTGACTTTTGACTAACCCCACAGTAGGACGCGTCGTGTTTACCCTATAGCTAAAGTGCTTTTTTTTGTGCACAGCTGGCGAGCAAGGTAGACAGACATCTTTTCTCAGCCTCATGGTCACTTACCACAACAACAACTCCCATCAATCCATAGCGGACACTGGTTTTACCAATTAAGCATAATAAAATAACTGCTTCACGACCTTACGACCACCACACACCTTTATTTGCCTTCATTTACTTAATACTCACCAAAAACACATTTCAGTACGCATCTACGACCGCTCCATGCCCCACATTCACTCAGTTATCAACACAGCTAACCACTTGCCGTTTCCCGTACAGATATGCTTGAAGCGAGACTCGAACAGGCCAATGTTCTGAAGAAGATCATTGATGCCATCAAGGACCTGGTGCAGGACTGCAACTTCGACTGCAATGACTCCGGTATTGCCCTACAGGCCATGGACAATTCTCATGTGGCCCTAGTATCTATGATGCTCAAGGCCGAAGGGTTTAGCACCTACAGATGTGACCGCAATATTGCCCTGGGTATCAACCTGACTTCGCTCACCAAGGTGCTCCGTGCCGCTCAGAACGAGGATATCCTGACGCTCAAGGCTGAGGATGCCCCTGACAGCCTGAACCTGACCTTTGAGAGTGGCTCCAACGACCGTATTGGCGAGTACGATTTGAAGCTTATGGACATTGACCAGGAACACCTGGGAATTCCTGATACTGAATATGCCGCGACTGTGTCTATGCCTGGTGCCGAGTTCCGCCGGATCTGCACGGATCTGATTGCTATGTCTGAGTCTGGTAAGCCAAGCCGGCCCTTGAATCCAAGCCCAGCCAAAGGATACCAATCATGATTTGACTAACGTTTTTTTTTTCTAATACAAACAGTCACCATCGAGGCCAGCAAGGATGGCATAAAGTTCAGCTCTCTCGGTGATATTGGAAACGGTTCCGTTACCCTGCGTAACACCACTAATGCGGACAAGCCTGAGCTTGACGTCAGTATCCAGCTGAGCGAGCCTGTTAGCTTGACCTTTTCCCTAAAATACCTGGTCGGCTTCTGCAAGGCGTCGGCCCTTTCTAACACGGTCAAGATCTGCCTGTCTAACGAGGTTCCGTTGCTAGTTGAATACAACATCTCGGGCAGCAGCTACCTACGGTTCTACTTGGCGCCCAAGGTGAGTTTTTTCTTACTTCTTCTGCACATATCGGTGATCCCAAGTAATGGAGGAGGATGCTAACACGAACAATGTAGATTGGCGATGATGAGTAAACGCATTCCATTCATGTTTTTTTGTTTGTTTGATATCATGACACAACTGGAGACGTTAATCTAATGACATAAACTCCATTTTATTGCTTCTATTGACATACAACACATACACGATACTTTCTTTCTATTTGCATGTAGCGCGCCTGTCATATTCTTAGTTTTTTCGGCACTAAAACCTACGTTTCCTGCCATAAGACGGATGGGAAAGGAGAGAGTATGAAGGCAGATGCCTAGTTTCAGAGTGCTTGGGAACTTGATGGAAGGTATCTTTCATAAATATACACCGACATGGAGTCATCGTCACCGCTCCCCCGGGCTGTGAATTATGATGTACTACGCTATGCCTTGTTTAAGCTAGACTCTTCTACTCTGCATGTTTCTATACGCGGAACTCAAAGCGGGTGTTAAAATACTCTAGTGGTGAACCAGGTGTTAAAAGGCGGGGCAAGAGCTGTATTCTCTACGTTTTGCGTAAAGCACTGGTGCAAATGTAAAAATCACGTAGTCCCTTTTTTAGCCTCTTTTTAATAATTCTCTCAGCGTAATTCTTTTTTAATTTTTTTCTTACTGCGTGTTTACTTTCTTTATAAAACTTGCCTATCTCTTTTTCTCTTATTTTGCCCTGACTGTAGCTATCGCGGAACTTGATTGAGACTAATTCTCCTGCTTTTGTTCACCTATACTTGCTTTGTTTCGCTGCTTCGCCCTTCATGTCAGACGCTTCTTTTCCAATACCAGAAACCAGAGTCCTGGCCATTGCCAGCCATGTAAGTACTTAAGCCCATTAATGGCCTTTTTATAACGCCCTGCGCTGTGCTGTCTTGAGCTAGTTGTAATTTTGTTGCAGCTTAGTGTCGTACAGCGGGATGTGATATATATGCCTAGGCTATGTGTGATTGAAGAAAACGCCTAGGTCATATTACGATTGCTGACTTGTGGTGTTGCTGTATAGGTTGTATCCGGGTATGCCCGGCTCTGGTCCTAGCTTTAAAAAAGTGATCTGTGACTCAAAGGTAGCTAACACATTGGTGCTAGAAATGTCGGCAATAAAATTGCCGTGTTCACTTTGCAGTCACTTGGCTGTGACGTGGCAGCTTTAAATACAGTCCAGTTTAGTGAGTCTACTTCACTGTGAAGGCACTTTTGCACCTCTTTTCTAACGCGGACACAGGCAACCATACGGGCTATGGCAAATGGAAGGGATCGAGAGTCACGGCAGAAGAAATCTCCGAGCTGTACGATGGCCTCAGACAGTCGTACCTTGACGACTTTGATATGATGCTCTCAGGGTACATCCCCGGTGCTGCTGCCGTTGAGGCTGTAGGAAAGATTGGTCTAGATCTGCGCCGGCAGGCGGAGAAGAAGCCTGGAAGCTTCTTCTGGGTTCTTGACCCAGTCATGGGGGACAATGGAAAGCTCTATGTTGCACCCGAGGTTGTTCCGGCGTACAAGTCCATAATCCAGTACGCTGACTTGATATCGCCGAATAAGTTTGAAGCCGAGTAAGTAGATAGCTTGGCCACGAGATGGACGAGGTAAAGGCAAGACTAACGAACGGCAGGCAGTTATCCGACGTCAGGATCACAGACATGGCCTCGCTGAAGAATGCAGTATCGGAACTCCACAGCCGCTACCGGATACCACACATAATTATCACATCTGTCTCGCTAGACAGCCCTGCAGGCAACTCGGATGTCAAGCAGCTCTGCGTTGTTGGCTCAACTTGTAAATCAGACTACAAGGCTCGCTTCTTTAAAGTGAGGTTCCCCGCCATAGACTGCTACTTCTCCGGCACTGGAGACATGTTTGGTGCACTAACGGTGGTGCGCATGCGCGAAGCTGTGCAAAACTCCAGCGCGGAGCTACGAAACACCGCGTCGTGGGTGAGTCCTGATGATGTCCAGCCGACAGATTTACCACTGGCACGTGCGGCGGAGAAGATCGTTGCGAGTTTGCACGAGGTACTAGAAAAGACAGTTGAAGGGATGGATAAGGTTATGGAGAAGATTGAAATCGATACAGGCGCAATCCAAGGCAATGGCCAGTTAAAGGCAGTCAGGTCTAAGGCTGCAGAATTGAAGCTAGTGAGGAACATGGGCTCGCTGAAGCACCCAAATGTAAAGTTCAGGGCGGAGAATGCGTAATATCATGAAGAGAAATATAGGAGGAGGATATTGAATGAAGATAGTATATATACGCAAGTTGGATAGATCACCGTGTGGCACTACAGGTGGACATGCACATGCAAGCAGTAACAGTAGCAGTGATACAGAAACTAGGAAATCGGCACGTAAACATTAATCATAAAAAGGAACCTGACAGATATGCGTGGGCTTTGTCCTCAGCCTTCCAACCAACGAAATTGTCCTTAAGCGCTGGAGGTGGCGCCAAAGCCGCCAGTGCTACCAAAACCGCCAGCTCCACGGACGCTCTCTTCGAGAACGGCAACCTCGACAACATCAGGAGTTACGATACGTTCCAACACTAGCTGAGCAATGCGGTCGCCTTCTTTGACCTCGAAGTCGGCATCATGGTGATTGAACAGGAGAACCTTGACTTCGCCACGGTAATCGGCATCAATGACACCAGCACCGGTATCGATGAAGTGCTTAGCGGCCAGGCCAGAGCGGGGAGCGATGCGGCCATCTATGGAAGAAAGAAAAAGAGAGAGTTTAGTCGGCATTCAGGTCAAGGATGTGCAGGAATGGAAACAGAGAGATCCACGAGACGATGGGGCAAGAAATAAAAAGAGGCCAGACTTACAGGTGCCAGCAGGGCAGGCAATGCTCAGGTCGGTGCTCACTAGTGCCTTGCCACGGGCAGGAATCGTGGTGTCCTTGGAGGCAGACAGGTCGTAGCCAGCAGCAAAGGCAGAGCCGCGGACAGGCAGCTTGGCCTTATCGGAAAGCTTCTTGACGTATAGAGGGACTTCCATAGTGGCGGGACGGAAAGAGTTGATGACAGTAGCGCACGAGTCAGATTGGTGGATCGCAGTGGTAGCAGTGGTGACGGAGGTGGCAGTGGTGGTGTTGGCGTCAGTGCAAATAGAATCGTTAGTGGTATAAATAGTAGTAGACTGAGAGCTAGAAGCAGCAGAAGCAATACTAGTGGGCCCATCCTGAGTTTTAGTGGGCTTGAAGCAACGGGTTGGGAGCAAAACAGGCGTGTCTTTTTTCTCGTCCCCGCTGCATTGCCGCTGCTGGCTTTGTTTTCCCTTGGTGTCGATCTGATCCCTATCGTTGCATTGACCGTTGTCATTGGCGGGACCGGCAGAAACAGAGATAACATTGACGCAAGGGTACTTTTCGCTAGCTGCTACATCGCCAGCATTCTGAGGCTCAGCGGGAGGACCATAGTAGAGCTCACTATCCTTGAGCTCTAGTAGGCCCGATACATGGCGTTCATCGGGACTATCGATGGCGGAGGGCAGCGCGGCGCAATCAGCATGATTACTGTCGTCGTCGGCGGTGGTACGCAGAAGCTCGCAAACAGTCTCGAAGCTAGGTTGGGGTAGTATCAAATCAATAGTTGGCCTTTTAGTAGCGGATGGGGTTTTGCTGGTTATAGGCGACTTCGGGACACTAGTGCTGACACCAGCCTGTGACAGTGTCTGCTGGATAGCTTGAACGTGGACACTGGGGGGCGTCTTAGGCGCTGTATTAGGAGCGGGTGACACTGGTTCAGTGGGGATTTTAGCAGCAAGGGCGTCTTTAGTGGGGACTTTAGCAGAATTCTCAGTCAAGTTTTCAGCAGGAGTATCCCCGAAGTCCTTGGAAATAACGGGGGCTACACTAGCACTAGTAGGCTCGACTTCATCAACGCTGATAATGGCCTCAACTGCGGGCTCATTCACATCAGCCCCAGAGCCAAAGGAATCCTCAATAACCTCAGGTACGACAGCAGAGGGGCCGTCAACGGGAGTAGCCACAAGGCTAGTGTATTCAGAGAGATCACTGTCAGTGTCTCCTGTAGTGACGCTAGCGGGTTTAGCAGGCTCTGGGCTGCCCTCCTTGGGAGAATTTTCAGTATCCTCGACTACAAGCTCAACGTGCTCTGCTTCAGCTTTCTTGGGGCTGCTGATGACTCCAACGGACTCAATATCCGATCCCGACTCGTTGTCAGGGCTTGAATATCCGTTATTCCTGCCGTTGGCTGCAGGACTAGCATCTTCAGGACTAAGATCGATATCATGAGGGCTGCAGCATGTAGTGTTCAACTGGAGGGGGGGAATCGAAGACTTGGCATCGGCCGGGCTGTTGGGGGTTGCAGAGGGCTCGGGCGATTTGTTTATTTTTTTAGTGATAAGGTCCTCTTTCTCGGAGCCTGCTATGAAGAGACTGGAGTTGGTCTCAGCAAAGATGCCACCCTTATCGTCCTTGTTCTCAATATCGGTGGTTCTGGCCCTCTTTGCCGGAGGGAAGTGCGAGGCAATAGCGTGGGTATCCATGTCGGCAGTCATCACTATAGCTTACTAAATATAAGTGTTAGTTGCCAGCACTTTATAAGACTGGTGGGTATAACGCTGGGAGTCATAACAGCTTACAGTAGAGAGGAGCAGCAGGTAGAGCTATAGAATCCAGACGGTATGATTTAAAGGTTCTAGTAGTTGATGAGAATGGAGAAAAAGCAACGCCTTTACCTTGAAAGAAGCTTGGTATTTATACTTGGGTTTCTACGAGTATACAGCATTCGGTTTTGACGGGGCAACAGGCTAACTGGGCAGCAGGGCAGCAGGGCAACCATACTTTACTCTGATGGGGACATCGTGGTGAATTGGTTGGTGGGTGAGATGCCCAATCTTACACCTTAAAAGAGGATTAAGTGTGTCTGCAAAACACCAAGTATGAGCACCATACAAACAGACATAATGCCCAGCAACCACCAAAATACTTGGGTGAGATTGGCTGTCTTCCTAGAGCTACTAGCTTGGGCAGTAGAATTGGGCCTCCAAATAGCTCACTAACTGTCGAGCTCACGGCCAAAGTCTATCAATCGCAGTCTTGATGCATCTCGGGGGTGGAACGTAGCCACTTTAGAACGCACCAAAAATCGTGCTGTCGCCGAGTCCTTTTCCACTGTCACGTACGCCAGCTCTCCGTTGCCATCAGATTTTATCAGCTGATTGAGAAGCCTTTCCACCAAGTGCTTCATGCCCTCTCCTGCTGCCGCTGCCTCGTTCCACTCGCCACTCTTCTTGCGCTCTAGTGTTTGCGCTGGACCCCAGAGATCATCAATACGTCGTTGGCGCATGTCGATATTAGATTCAGCCCGTGGTTTGCGTGGCCGGCCTTGTGCCGTGAAACCAGCGGCCAGCGAATCGGGATTGATTTGCATCATCTCACCTACTACGGGGCCGCCAAGTTCTTCGGCTGCGAGCATCGGGGCGAGATGTTTTTCGACGAAGTTGTTTAATCCGCGAAGAAGCTTTTTAACGTCAGTATCGTACTTCTTTTTTTGTGTTCTGAGATCAGCGAGCTTTTCCGCTCGAACATCTTCGTAGGTCATTCCTTGTTGTTCTATGATCTCCCCCTCAAGAGAGATTATGCGGTCCTTCAGTGCTGAAGAAAGAAGTTCAAGGTCCGCCAGATTTGCCCGCTCTGTATCTAGCTTCCGCTGCGCCTCAGACATTGCCACGTTTTGAAATGTAGCATAATTTCGTGTATCTTGGACTCCTTGATGGGTTGCCCTCAGAGCAAGCAGAGCCGGAAGAACAGAGTCAGAGAATGGGAGATAGGGTTCAGACTCTGCCAGTTTGTTGTACGCATCAGCCAGTATTGATAAAGTCTCCGTGGCTGACTGGCTGTTTGGAGTAGTGCCTTGACCATTTGAGAGAAGCTATATAATGTTTGTTAGCCAATCAAGCATATAATAGGGGCTCCTTAGGGCAGCCTTTCACCTTGGCAAGTTCATTCTGCTCCTCGGATATTGCACGCTCAAGCTCGCGAATAGAGGCCTGTAGATTGCGCTGGTGGATTTCCTCACTATTCATAGCTGCTATTGAATGTCAATACGTTGTTTACATTAGAAATAGCTCGCAAAGTTCACGATCGCAAATTGGATTGAACGTCTTGGAACTGCAAATTAAACGTCAGACGGCTAAATCGTGGTTAAATATTGAGTGACCATGTACAACGCGAATCAAGCTCCAGTTAACTGCATGACATCAGCATTATTTTCTCTTGAACATTGCATGGTATATGTGGTTTTCTAATGGAGGGGAAGTTTGTACCCAAAATTAAACTGTACAAAAGCTCGGGCCTGAATTTATTGGTGATCACAGATGAAGGCTATTGCCACCTAAAATCTGGAGATGGATTATTGTTGTTTTAGGGTTAGAGACCACATGTCTGTACAAATTACAACTGGAGGGAACGGATTTTCTCCTGGCTCAATGTTGCCTGCAGGGAAGTGTCCTGTTCTCTCTGTTAATCTTCTGCTAGACGTTGAATGTGACATTGTGTTGGAGGCCAGACAGGTAACAATGTGAGGACTCGTGTTGTCGCGACTAGTTTGTGTGTAACATTGGTGCTAGAAAATAAGTATACACTGTACTAGGGTGCACCTCATGGATGTACTCTTTCTGGAGTTGGTAGCCGAAATAGGGAACTAAGAGCCCCTGAAGCTCCGTTTTTGAGGCCAAGGCATGGGGCTTTCTTAGAATTTTGCTTAGTTTTCGCACGGTACTGCCCAATATTTGGGGCAACCCCTCTTTGGAGCCTAGCCCCTGTTTGCTTGCTCCAGGTGTCCTTGCCGCGCCTTCCTTTTTTTTTTTTTTTCTTTTGCAAACCCTGGCTTTTTTCTATTGCTTTCGTTTGGTTCGTTGACAAGAAACAAAAACTTTCAACAACTTTTTCCTGTATCCCCTGAGATAATTCAAGCTTTTTGGTGCAGCTTTCTTGAAACCTAAGCTGCTACGTACCCTTTGATAATTTTGTCGTATAAAAGCACCAAGTACTAAACTCTTGACTTGTTTTCTTCCTATTTTCCTCTTTATTTTTTCCGACTCAAGGTTTGATCTGACAGCGCTCTTTCTGTTTCTGTCTCTCTTGCCCTCTTTTCCATCCCTGCCCTTTCTGTCAGCACAAACGGGTTGCGCCTTCCACTTATTTTTTTTCCTCCTTCACGCCCTGTGAAAATTAATTCGCCTCCCGCTTTTCTTCCTTCATACATCTTCTTTTTCCTTTTCCTTTTCATTTCCATCTCAATCATCAGCCATCAACCTTCGGCTTTGCTGCACACTTTCAATTTCATCTCTGGATCAACCCACGAAGGATATTTATTAAGGGCTTCCCCTGTTTTTTCCCTCCTTCTTTCCCCAATCCTCCTGAGAACACGAACTGCACTCTGCATCACCCTTTGCCTGCCTGCCTGCCTACCTGCCCTAAACTTGACCTTGGCAAACCCTTCTCTTTGCTTGCGACAACACCACAACGCGCCATTGCACCTCGTTCCTCCCGAAGTAGACTCAGGTGTATTTAAAAAACAACAGTTCTTACTAGAAGACGAACATCAAAAATAGAGAGCCTTTATCTCCATTGACCTTCAACGTTCTTTTATCGCGTTCGATAACAATAACAACCTGACTTCCATTTGTTCTCATCTGATCAACCCATCCCCTCTTTAAAAAACCATCACAATGTCAGCCTCTCCACCTCCTCCCACCCAATCGGCCAAGCGCCCCCTCGAAGATGCCTCATCTCCTATGCGCTCTGGCGATCAGCCTGATGCAAAGCGCCTTGCTATTGACAAGGTTATTAAAAACGAAGATGGTGTTGAGGTGACGAAGCCGGAAGCTGTTTCGGTACCTTCCACCTCGGAAGAAAAGAGCAACAACAAGGAAGATTCTAGCGAAAAGGATAACAGTAATGCTGCTGCTGATGAGGCTGCCTGGATCCACATCCGTGCTGTCATCTCTAGCCCCGAGGCTGCCACGATAATCGGCAAGGGTGGTGAGAATGTGTCTCATATTCGCAAAATGTCTGGTGCCAAGTGCACTGTCAGTGACTACCAGAAGGGCGCTGTTGAGCGCATTCTAACTGTTAGCGGTGTGGTTGATGCTGTTGCTAAGGTATGTGATAACTTTGTCTAGACAAGATGCCGTGAATAACCGTCCCACTTCTCTCATAAACTGCTCGTCTTATACTAACCTAATTCTAGGCTTTTGGTCTTATTATCCGTACCCTCAACAATGAAAACCTAACTGAGCCCTCGACCGCCCAGTCCAAGACCTACCCCCTCCGTCTCCTGATCCCCCATGTCCTGATCGGCTCCATTATTGGAAAAGGCGGCTCTCGCATTCGTGAGATTCAGGAAGCTTCTGGCGCTCGCCTTAATGCTTCAGACTCTTGCCTACCTCTTTCAACTGAGCGTTCCCTGGTTGTCATGGGCGTTGCTGATGCTGTCCATATTGCTACCTACTACGTTGGCAGCACGCTTCTTGAGCAGCTCAAGGAGCGCTTTGGCGGACCGTCCGCTTCTGCCTATGCTACTCGGAGTGGTGGCCCTACTGGTGCTGTCCCCGGCGGTATGCAGGTTGTTCCTTACAACCCGCAACCCGCTAACGGCAACTTCGGAAATCGCGAAGGTTATGGCCGCAGAAACGATGCCCGCACTCAACAGATGACCATGCCCGGCTACCCTCAGCAGTTCCATCCCCATGCCCCTGCGCCTAACCCCGCCATGCCTATGCATTATGGCCAACAGCCTAATGCGTCGTATGGTGGTACTGCTCCGCACATTCCGCATGCTCCTGCCCCACATGCTGCCCACCCCATTCCCACCGGCCCTGGTGCCGGCCAACCGCCTATGCATGGTGCCATGCCTGGTAGTGCTGGTGGTGCTACCGTTACTCAGCAAATCTTCATCCCTAACGACATGGTCGGTGCCATTATTGGCAAGGGCGGTTCTAAGATTAATGAGATACGCCAGATCAGTGGCAGTGTGATCAAGATCAATGAACCTCAGGATAACAACAACGAACGCCTTGTTACTATTACTGGTACCGAGGAGTGCAACCGCATGGCTCTGTACATGCTGTACTCTAGACTGGGTAAGAACATTTATGTCGCTTTCTTGCAAATAATGGTCGCCTCTGCGTGTCTCTCTTTTACTAACATGTTTCCTCTCTTTAACAGAATCCGAGAAACACCGCGCCTAAATCTACCAATTGTAAAAAACTCGTAATTTTTTACCAACTTTTGGGGGTTCAGGCGTTTTTGTTCATCTTGTCTTTCATATTTTTGCGCTGTTCTGGTCTCGTTGTTTTCCTCTTCTGCTTTCTTGTTGTATGGTGCTTGAAGCATCTAAGCTGGAGGCAAGCTCTGATCGGACCAGATGAGAGAACGAAGCAACATCTTTCTCCGGCCGAGCTTGACATGTGCGTCAGCTATGGACTCTAATCTGCTTCATATTTTGGCGAAGTTTACTGGGTTGGGAATATGCTGTTGTGTATTCTTCTGGGTGCTCGCTCCACAAGGCTCGATTGCTTCTCAAGACGAAGTATGGGGGGCTTCATTTAACAAGGTAAATCTTTTTTCCTGAAAAAAAGGACGGTGTGAGGCAAGGTGTAATAACCAACAGGCGACAACCAGAGGTTTGGTTATCTTTCGGCTGCTACTTGGTATTATGCTTGTCCCGTATGAGAACATGCATGGCCAAAGGTTCCCTTTTTGTTAACAATTAGCCAAGGAAGGGTATGATATTGGGGCTCATGTGATGTCTTTTTTCGTTTCTTTTTCTTCTTTCCCTTTCCCTTTCTTACTTCCCTTTCTCACTTCACTAGTCGTCTCTTGTGGTTGCTTCCTTGTCTACGTTGCCTTCTTGTTTGCCTTTTCTCGTTGTCCTACATCTCGTCGTGCCTTTGTTCTGTTACATCATGCCTCTTTATTTCCTCTCCTCTCTGTCTCTTTGGCATGTGCTGGGCTTATATGTCGCTGGCTTTTGCATTCGCCAGCCCTTGCCCTCTCTCTGTTTTGATGGCTATTGAACGAGGCTATGGCGGGTGCGCATGGTATTGTATTTGTCCTTTTTTATTTTCCTTTTCCAAACTTTTCCGTCACTGTTTTGTTTTCTCTCCGTTCACGTTCTCTCTCAAGCACTTGACCTCTCATCTTTAATTCCCTTACAACAAAACATTCTTGGCCATCATTCTACATATCTTCCGTCCCAAGACTTTTTCTTTACTCTTCTCCGTGTAACTGTCTCCCTGCTTGCCATACTTATACACTACTATATGGTGGTTCATCTGGCAGGCCAATGAACATCTATATAAGCCCTTGTAAAATGCCCGACAACAAGTTTTTTTTTACTCTAAAACATTCCCACTACAACGCTTCATGTGCCAGCATTCTATCATATTCTGCCATTCGTTCTATCTTTTCTTCTCATCGCCTTTAAAAACACAACATCATAATACCACGATCTCGCCCAGCACGCACATATAACATTTATCTATGAAAGCAACCCGCCCGCCACACAAAACCTCACTACTACTACCACTTGATCATGGAAGGCCATTCCCTGTTTTGTTCTTCAACTCCAGATCGGCTACACGCAGCTGTGTCTTGCTCAGCAGCTTGTTTAAGCTATGCGACCTACGGCTCCCCCACCTGGATTACTGATTACTTATTGCTAATGACGTTATAGCACAGCCTTTGTTTTCCATTGCCGAGAGGTAATAGATAGTGCTCGTATTTATGTAGGTAAGGCGCACAAGGATACTAGAGTTGTCACTGATATGCCATCGAAACAGGTTATAGATGTAGGGCGAACAAAGCAATTAACCACTGTTTTGTTTTTGGCTTATTTGTAAATTTCACAGGGAGACCGAAAAATAATGTCAGGTAAAGTAATCCATGTTTATGTTTGGCTGGCTGACCTAACAACGATGCAAGCATCCGGTCGACGGCTTAGCGCAAAGTCACAAGTGGTGGCTGCAAGTACCTTCGTGTGGCTGTTTGAGAGCTTAAAAGACAATATGCACTGCACTGTTTTATCCCTTGCAGTTTAAAGTGTCTGCTTTGTATATTTGGTGAAATTAACGTGGTACTACACGGCGTTAGCAAGTCATGTTTAACGATTGAATGAAAGGGTGTTTTGTAGTGTAGTAGAGATGGAGTTGATATACCATTACAAGAGCCCTTGCGCCCCCTGTGATGAGGCTGAGATTAGCGATGATAGCTGCACGTAGTTAGTTAGCCCATATACACAGAAAGAATTTAGGAACATTGTTTTGAGCAGTTTTTTGTTTCTAGAAGCCAACTTACGATTCCCCGTCTTCGCTTTATTATCTAGATGAGCTTCTTTGCTCTCCCAGCCCAAGACAAAACAAGCTGCCTGTGCCTTTTCCTCCTCGGCCTGAGCAATGCGATCTAGTGTTTTTCCAATGGCACCACCATGATAGCCATCCATGCCGTAAGCCTCCATTCTATCTAGAAACTCGCGGCCGTTGTCAACATAATCTGCATCCACGCCGTACGTAGTCAAGAGCTCCGTGCATTTGGATTCTAGTGCTGGGTAGGCATCAGGGCCGAGAGAAGTCATGTAGAACTTCAGGACCTGGACCTTGCTCGCTAAAGGCTCAGCAATGGGTGCATAGCGCGGCGACTTCTTGAATTCTACATATGCGTCCTGAGAGACCCAGGGCAAGATAAGTATCCATGTCGATGGCGACTCGAGATATTGACCAAGGTAAACAGCCCCATTGTCAATTTCCGGCTGGGCGGCGATAGTATGCAGAATGGTGGTAATGCTCTCAGGGGGGGCATAGCCAAGGCTAGAGCCAGCAGGCTCGAGGAATTCAAATAGAAAGTACTCAAAGACAAGAGAGCCGGTCATTGTGGCTGATATGGTGATGGGATTAGTGAAGGTTAGGATATGAACTAGGTAAAGGAGAGTATAGTGGTTTATGTATTGAAAGGCAAAATAGCCATAAAGCCCAAGGGTGAGCATGAGTGGGGCCGAGGTATGGAGCTACGCACGATAAGGTTGTACAAGGGAGATAGAGATGTGTGTGCTATGCGATTCTAAGAACGGCTGGAGATAACCAATGATGGATTAGGAAGCTTCCTTCTAGCTACAAGGAAACGCGTCATCTAAAAACCGGACTTAAGCTTTGACTCCCTAGAAACTACAAACGAACGTAGATGGCATTGTCGTGTTCCATGAACTTAGGAGGCACATACGAATGTGGTTTCCTATTCGAGTACATCATGGAGATGAAGGTCTCTTTTATGGCAACTACTATGGGCCAAACAAGAAAAGGCCACGAATACTCGTTGCTTAAAGGGCCCTGAGTGAAATTCTCAAGATATGTTTTACTTTTCCTTTATTCAACAACGTCCAGACTGAATCATCAACAAGTCATCACATCGTCACTCCAACGCCATTATGAACAGCATTTTCGAGAACATGGTAGCCCATCAATCAGACACTGGTAGCAGTCTGAGTACTTCTAAGGTAGGTCTCCCCATGTTATGACTTGTGACCAATATTTGCTAATAAGCAATCTCTAATAGGGTGCTACCTTGAAACATGATGGTAACACACCCCCTGCCTTTACCTTCCGGAAGGCTACTAATGTTGCTGGCAAGTTTGGCGAGAGGCCTGGTAGACGTCCACCCATTATATTTGATGGTGGC
This sequence comes from Ceratocystis huliohia, assembly GCA_038382965.1. Lineage (NCBI taxonomy): Eukaryota > Fungi > Ascomycota > Sordariomycetes > Microascales > Ceratocystidaceae > Ceratocystis > Ceratocystis huliohia. The sequence continues at coordinate 139,131 of JAXCEX010000026.1, read as the reverse complement.
GCCTCGGCAAGCAAAGAGCCAACCCCCAAAACCGCTGCTACTAGCTCTTTGACGAAGACTAGTCCATCTAAATTACTTACTGTACTTGACTTGGATACCTTGGACAAAGCCAATAACCGAAAAGCTTCTGATGCAATCCCGGCCCATGACAAAAGTTACGGTATGGCAGATTCGGATTCACTGTCGTGTCTAGAAATCCCGACTAAAGGCTTGATTACCAGAGACAACAATGGGACTTGCTTCCCTTTTGCTGATGATGGCAAGTCTTCTCTACAGTCGTTTAGAGCTATGGCCTCTGAATCCCGGTCAACTGGGAAGATGCCCCGACTTCCCACCATGTCACCAGCTTTCATTGTGCCGGTAGATGATGGAGGAAAAACAGCCACCTCATCCGGGTCTTTGTCCAACCGTCAATCTCCTTCTATTGTCGGAGACCTCGAGACAGCACCGATATGCAATCCGAGACAGCTTCTAGAGGTCCATTCTCGAAAGACTGTTGAGTCCGGCTATGTATCAAAGGCCAAACGACGTTCTGCTGTCCCCAGCTCAGGAAGGAAGGAAAATAAAGTATCTGTGTGCAAATTCCCTCCTCGGCCATCATCCCGTGCATCTAATATTTCTCGCCGGCGTGTGAACATCGCTCGAGACTGGTTTTCTAAGTCTGATGACGAGAAGCAGCTTCAAAATGTCGCATCTACTCTGAACGCTTGGGCTGAGCATAACAACTATCAACGTGCAAAGTTCAACGAAACGATCGACACATTCGAGAAAAAGATAAACAGTTTGGAACGTGAGCTAGGGGATTCACGTGCTATTCTGAAAGACAATGAAGACCAGATCAGCGAACTCGAGGCCGAAAAAAGGCATAATGAAGACCACAACAATAATCTGAAAAAGAAGCTTGGACAGTTGGAGGAGAAGATGGAAAAGCAGAACGCCATCATAAATCAGTTCGAACAGGATTCCAAAACCACCATGGAGCAAATAGCCCAACTCCTTGATCACGTCGGCATTAAGGAAGACATTGAAGACATACCCACCAGGTTCCTGCGCGCAACCGAGGCTTTTGATGATTGCAGCAATCAGCTTGCCGAACACCAGATTGCATTGTCCAAAACCGAGAGGGCCAAAGAAAACAGCGACAGAAAACTGGAACAGAAAGATCAAGAGCTAGAAGCTCTAAAATGCCAATGTAAGTTCCCTAGTAAACCGTAAGATGTGAGCCTTGAGTAACAAAGAAAATCAAAGACGAGAACCGGATCGGTGAGCTCAACAATGAGATCAGAGTAAAAGACGATGAAATCCTTTCTCGTGAATCTCGAATCTCCCAGCTTGTGCAAAAGGCAGAAGATGATAAGTCCCTCAAGGAACAGAACGAAAACCTTGACCACCGTATGAACGAGATTTTGGGTCACTTGACTCTGGTCCTAGAGAGAGTTGAGTCAGGGCCTACTACTCATGGTGATTTGACCGAAAAGTAAGTTTCAATGTGCGATTCACGATTCAGAGATGTTTGCTAATTTTATGATTTAGATTGAATTCGATCCTCTTGTCGGTACAAGATCGAAATACTGAGCTAGATCGCAATGACCTCCTACAGGAGTATCTTGAAAAGTTCAAAGACCTATGCAAGCACACTGAAAATGAGTAAGTTACTCTCCTATTATTCTCCGCATGTTAGATACTAAATCATATACTAACATCATGAAGCATCTTGATGTCCTTGTCTGACACTGTCTCGAAAACTACCGGCAGCCACCAGGCTCAAGCAGAGCGTTACCTACAAAGTATATTGCAAGACCAGACCCGTAGTGTGTCGAAACTAATTCAAGAGCACGAGGATCGTCTAAACGAGACGATTACCCGATCGCGTATGGAGGAGAGGCTGAGCGACAGTCTTAAAGAGCTCCAGGATGCACTGGCAGAAGCTCAACGCACTCAGCATGAAACCGAAAAGGAACTTGCAGTCAAGTCATGCCATCTTGAGTCTGCCCTTCAGAAAATTGATGAAGCCACTCAACTCAAGCACGAGAACCACAATTTGCGCGAGGCTGTTGATAGTTTACGCGCTGCAAAAGCTAATTCTGCAGAGGAGAGAAGCAAGAGTATTGAAGTTCTGCAGCACCAACTGATGAGATGCATATCGAGCCAATTACAGCTTGAGTTTGACCTTCGTGAGCGAGAAAAGGTTGGTCTGGACCTGCAGGCTACTCTGCTTGCTCAAGAGCAAAAGATTTTGGCTGCCGAAAAGGCCCTGGAAGAGGCAACATCTGGTCTCGGCGAAGAGAAAGAGAAGTCCGCTGCACAAGTATTCGAGATTGAGACCGATAAGATTGCCCAGTTGAATCGAGAATTGACCCACTCAAACCAACGTCTGGCAAATCTTACAGGGAAGCTCAGAAAGTACGAGGCCATGCTTCAGGATGCCCACGAGGCTCTTCGGGAATGGGAGAGCCATAAACAATCGCTTGTCAGCTTTCAAGAGGGGCTAAAAAATATTGGAGCATCCAGTGTTGACACCATGTGCTCTCGGTTAGAAGCTCTTTGGAAGTTCAAGTCTGATGCCATAACGAGGGAGGAGGGCGAGCCTTCTAAGAATGAAGATGTGGTTGGAGAGGTAACCGAGATACCACACTCTCTTCCTGCTGTTGGTTTTAAGCTCGATGTAGGTGATGAGGTGTTCCCAGATATCGACATCCAGGACATCCTTGACTCGCTAGATCACGTACAAGGTCCCAAGCCAACCGGCAAAAACAATGCAACTCCGGTAGAAACAAGCAATACCACCTTAACTCAAACCCAACCTCAACCGCAGCCGAGCGCGCAACAGAGTGCGGTAGAGCATGAAGAGCTTAGCCGGCTGCGGCGAATTGTCATCAAGAGCCCCGGTGAAATGGACCCACCGATCGCGCCTACGATCGAGGAAGAAAAGGTTGCTCGACGAACAGCTGCGGCCCCAACGTCTATTTTGAAATTGCGTTCCAATGAGGTGAGCACTATAGGGGCCACAGCCGGCATTACTTTTAGCGACTCGGAAACAGCGTTTGATGCAAGTGCTGATCGACAGGCTCAACTACGCGGTTCTTTCCGCAATCAATACAACAGACCAGTCATGAGTTCCACGCTGTCAAACTATAGTTCTGCTGGTGTGTCTGTATCAGCACTAGCTGCCGCTTCTGCCTCTACTTATGCTACAACTTCAGGAATTTCAACTACAGATGAGATTCGCCGGTCTCTTACAGTCTCGAAAGGCGTCTTCACATGCTCTAGTTCTAGTTCTGATTTAGATAATCAGAATAGGAACAGAGTCAGGAAAAGGCCTAAAGAAGACGAGCAACTGGATGGGGCCGCCAAGAATGCCAGAAACGATCATGTATCGTCACCAGGAAGCTCTTCAAGTACTAAGTCCGGGTACTTTAAGAACATTCTGCGCTCGCGGAGCTTGTCTGGCAAAATTATGAAGTGATTGTGGCATGCAGATATGGGAAAAACAAACAATGTTAAAAATAACGGACTTAATGAGTGTAAAGGTACGAAACGGATTGATTTTGTTTATACTAGTACAGAATTGAAGAGCCATTGGTTTGCACCCATTATGAATGAATGAATAGCAAGACGTTTCCCATGTGCGACTTGCTGCCCGTAGTGCATGTGCATGTGGAATAAATATGTTGTTGTACAGCCCATTTCTAGAAGAAGCAGGGGAGGAAGAAGAGGTTAGGATAATATGAAGATCAAGTTGTATGGGAGCGAAAGGAAGGGAATTCGGACAAAAAGAAGGTAAAGAATTACAATGCTGCCTGGATGGGGAGAAGATATACAGCCAAAACAAGAATAAAGACGCCTATTTTATTCTCTTTTTGGACTCTAGGAATAGGACATGTTTCCGCACTATATTCGCATAGAGAGTTTGTTAGCAAGGACGACTACAAGGCTACAAGGCCCAAGACCTGGTACTACCAAGCTTCTAGTTGGAATAGGCCAAGGCTTGAGCCCAAGGTCAAAACTACTCACCAATGGGATCGTATTTCATCATGCTCATGGGCCGAGCCTGGCGAGGCCGACGGAAGGTGTAGAAGAAGCCGGTCATGGCCATGGAGACCAGCCGCACGGGGATGATGCGGGCTTTCACTGTACATCAAACACGAAAAGTTAGCGGGGAGATTCATGGTTAAAGCAGCAGACTACCTCAACGGCATGCGCGCTATCTGTGCTATGGTTCTTCTCGGCTCTTGGCGAAAGACGTCTCTATGCTCAGCCTTGACTAAACAAAAGCAAACAGGCAGCATCAGAGGGCAAGCAAGCCCACGTTAGAAACTCACCTTTCTTAGCCATCTTGACAGCACAAAAAAAGCCCGGGCTGAGAGTCCGGCTTTCGTGTTGTATTGCGAAGTTTGGGGGTCGTCAAGGCGTCAGAGGGCTGGCCATTGAGGTCTGTAAAGAAGTTTGCGGCTTCCAGGATTGAATGAAGTTGCGTCGGCTGATTTTCGGGTGAGTGCTTCCATCCTAGGATTAATCAAGGGTTATGCGCATTAGGGTCCGTAGTTGCACAGATTTTGTCTTAGACTTGGGAAAAAGAATCTAGGCCTTCCAGACGACCTAGGATAGATGGGTTGAAATCAACTGCTAATGACAGAGGGAGGCTTGGCTAGATAACTTGGCTTGTAGCTTTCTTCCGCTATGCAGTCCCTGGACTATGCGAATTAAAAATGATGCAAGGCGATGTTCTCTTCTTGATTGCGAGAAGATTAGCATAAGACCAAGGACGGGAAGCCAAGTCCGCACAAATTGCAGCAAAGAAGCAGGGGAACAGAGTTTTTTTCTTTACCCTATTTTCCAAGGTCTTATCACAACAAGACAAGGACAGAGACCAAAGGATACACTAAGTCTTAACCTGGTCTTGCACTGAGAATTCCACACAGGAAGAAAAGAAAAGCCTGTTAATGAACTATCAGAGCTAGACGAAGGGCCTGACTATCTTTGATCCCCCGTTCCGCTATCTCCTCCAAGGGCAAAGCCAGCCGCCGAGTTTTTTTCTCCTTCTTCTTCTCCGTGCTAATTTTGTCTCTTTGCCATTGCCGTCATCTTCGATCTCTTTTCTTTTCTTTCCCTTCTTTTGATTTGGTTGCTAGTTTTGCCGATATTACCTTTTTCCATATTGGCCTCCGCCCTCTGGGTTTGCATTCTTTCTTTTAGATTTTTCCCTTTTTCTCTCTCTTCATCCTCCCTCAGTATCACCCTCCATCCTCAACAATGAACTTCTCTGTTGCCGCGAGTCGACAATCGTCCGCCAGGCTCGCTACTGCCCTGACTAAAAACTGTGCGTAAAACAAGACCCCTCGTTTTGGTTCCCCAGTGTTTATACTGTTGCTGCCCTGAATTGTTGCCTTTTTCGGACTTTTCTAGGCTTCTAGGAGTCAGCTGAAGAAACGGCAGAGGAAACCGCAACAAACTCGCTATCCAGAGTCACCTCTTGGGCGACTTTCAGCCCCGAGAAGTCCAAACCCTAAAGAGATTCTTGCTCAAGGCGGAGCCATCTGCCTGGCCAACAAACCCTTGCGACTTGCCCCTCATTTCTTTTTTTTTCCAACCTGGTCTCACCTATGGTCTAGTCCGCCATCAATCTTGGCATATTGCCACCCCTACAATACCTTTCTTCTTCTGTGACACTCCTTCTCAAGTGGATACAACGCCGAAGTCGGTGCCAGGATTATCAGCTGCATGGGGACTAGGCTAAAGTTAGCTTAGTACTGGAAGTACAGCACATTCGAAAACTATTCCAGTCTTCAAGCTACTCTGCAGTTTGGCACAGCCAGGTACTTGGGGTAGAGGAGCAAGATGGACAAAAAATCAGATCACCCCGGCATAAACCCCAGACAAGCTTAACAAGCGTTGGCTGCCAAAACGCCCAAGTTGCAGCTCTTGCAGCTCCAGCCAGAGAGAGGGAGGGGCATTGGCAGTCAGTAGCTTGGCTTGTTGGCAAGGAGCAAGGAGCCACCTCGGCATGGCAAAAGTGCGGGGGAGGTGGAATTTTTTGGAGCTTTGAAGAAAGAGCCATACGTCTGATCCTAGGAGATGCGCTTTGAAGCTCTAAGATTCCACTGTACTTGTACTGCCCTGGTTAATGGAGCCGCGAGATATAAATCGAGCAGCTTGGGCTTGCACTCTATCGGCTACTCCAGGTTATTAACTGGCTCATGTACCTGTGCAAGTAAGGGAAGCACGACGCTTGCACAGATCGGAATAACTCCAGTCCCAGTCGCAGTCGCAGTCGCAGTCCCAGTCCCAGTCCCAGTCGCAGCCCCAGCCCTACCCCAAGCTCAAACTTAAGCTAAGCTCCAGTCTAGATTGGCTTCCCATTTAGGCCCCTGTTCTATCGCCATTCTTGGATAACTCTTGCCTGGCCTGGCCCTAGACAAGCCTAGCCATATACAGCTATGAATGTCATCTACAGGCATGGGAGGAAAACGGAGCGCCACCGCTCCTCCCCATTCTTCCCTTCTTAATGAGAATAAGAATCAACACACACGGCAGCTGCTTTGGCTTGGATCGGCTGTACTTGACGAACAAAAAGGAAAGAGCTCAGGGTCACATGGCACTTGCTTTGTTTTCAGAGAAAACCAACCCCCTCCCTCGTGCTACATTGGGCTGCTGCTTCACTCTTGGCCTCTTCTGGGCCTGTCTAACCCACTAGCGGGCTCTTTCCACTTTCCACTTCTTTGGCTTGCTTGCAGCTGTTGCACCAATCATCGTTGGCTGCCGCAGCTGGGTTGCTTCCCCTCTCTATGGCTCATAGGGATTTCTCCTGCATCCAGTCTCATATCCACACCAGCCTTTTGATGCGGTATAAGGGGAGCTGTGCGCATATAAATCTTGAGCCTTCCTGAGTCTTAGCCGGCAGCCCGCTTTTTTTTCTTGCTCTTGCCTTTCTTTCCTATTTATTTCCTGATCATCCGCTTCCCTTTCCGTCCGAGCCTCTCCCTCTCTGTTTCCGTATTCGTCTTTTTCCAAACCCTAACTTACTCTCTTCTTTGTACCCCATTCTCTAGATCTCCCCTCCCGGTCCTTCTCCAGAACAATGGCTACCAAGAGCCCCAGACTCACAATTGACAACATCAATCAGAGAATTGTCGCAGCCAAGTATGCTGTGAGAGGCGAGCTGGCTGTCAAGTCGGAGGTCTACCGCCAGAAGCTAGCTAATGGCGAGGCAGCCGATCTGCCCTTCGATCAGGTTATTTCTGCCAACATCGGCAACCCCCAGCAGCTCGACCAAAAGCCCATCACCTTCTTTCGACAGGTGGCTAGCTTGCTGGAGAACCCCCAGCTGCTTAACCACGAGGATGTTCTGCTGAACAACCTGGGCTACCAGACTGACGTCATTGCCCGTGCTAAGCACCTTCTCAAGACCGTACAGAGCGTCGGTGCTTACAGTGCGAGTACCGGAGCTCCGGCCATCAGAGAGAGTGTTGCCCGTTTCCTAGAGGGTGAGTCTTATGCTGTCCGTTGATTGCATCTGCACCTACAAGAGCCCCTGGCTTTATATTGCTTGTGTTACTAACTAGGCTGTCATTGCAGAACGTGATGGATTCCCCGCCGATCCCAGCCATATTTACATGTCTGCTGGTGCTTCTTCCGGCGTCAACACACTGCTGAACATCATTTGCGCTTCCGAAAAGTCGGGTGTCCTGGTACCCATCCCGCAGTACCCGCTGTACACGGCTTCGCTGTCTGTGCTCAATGGCAAGTGCGTGCCGTACCTCCTGGATGAGCAGAAGGCATGGGGTACCGATTTGGCCGTCATCAAGGAGGCCTACAGTAAATCCATTGCTGAGGGCATCGACACCCGGGCTATCGTGGTCATCAACCCCGGAAACCCAACGGGTGCGTCGCTCTCGGCTGAGGATATCCGCAACGTCATCGACTTTGCCGCACAGGAGCGCCTGGTCATCATTGCCGACGAGGTATATCAGACCAATGTATTTATCGGCAAGTTCCAGAGCTTCAAGCAGGTTCTCAGCCAGATGAAGGTTGAGAAGCCTGGCCACTACGATCATGTCGAGCTGGCTTCGCTGCATTCCATCTCCAAGGGCATGGTTGGCGAATGCGGCCACCGTGGTGGATACTTTGAGTTGGTTGGCTTCAACGCTGATGTTGAGGCCGAGATCTACAAGTTCGTGTCCATCATGCTGTGCGCACCGGTCATTGGCCAGTGCATTGTCGAGCTCATGGTCAACCCGCCCCGCCAGGGTGACCCGTCATATGCTTTGTACAAAAAGGAGTACGACTCTATTTTCCACGGCCTTCGCGAGCGCGCAACCGCCTTGCACGCTGCCTTTTCGCAGATGGAGGGTGTTGAGTGCGGCGAACCTCAGGGCTCCATGTACTTGTTCCCCACCATTACCATCCCCCAGAAGGCCATCGATGCCGCTGCCAAAGAGGGTCGCCAGCCTGACGAGTTCTACGCTATGCGCTTGCTGGATAGTACTGGCATTTGTGTCGTGGCTGGCTCCGGCTTTGGCCAGAAGCCCAACACTTTCCACTTCCGCACTACCTTCCTGGCCCCTGGCACAGAGTGGGTGAGTAGAATCGTCAAATTCCACAAGGAGTTCATGGATGAGTTCCGGTAAAGAAAAGCGGCGCGGCAAAAAGGAGGAGATGCTGTGGCAGGTGAATATAAGACGCAAAGAAAAATGCCATGTACACGGGCTGAGCTACAACATTAATACATGCCACACCAGTAGCTAGCTGCCTTAGTCAAAAACTTTTTTTCACATTACTCATATAATTAGGCCAAAGAGGTGCACTAAGCTAAGATCAAGAAAATCTGTGCGAATTCATGTGATGTGCTACGTCTGCGTGCAGAAACAATAATACCTTCATCTTCCATCTTCCTCTCATCCATTTCGTTCATCTATGCCCGCTCAGAGCCTCTTAGTCTCACGGCCTGGCCGTACTTCTGCAGCTTAGTAATCAGGTGGTCACCCTGGCGCACTACGTCTTGGTATTGCTTGTTCTTCGTATCGGGGCGGTTTGTCTCGATGACGCCCTTGCCGTTGACACGGTCAATGGTGCACGGGATGCGTCCGGCGGCGATGAACTTGGCGAGATCGCTATTTGAGAAATAGTAGGGTTAGCAAAAAAGTCAATAAGAGAGAAAAACATTGATAGGTGCTGCCCTTACCGATCCAAGAACTCAACTGTAACGCCAAAATCGTGGGCCATGGTCTCCAGACCAACCACGCGGTAGCTCTGTAATAGCTGCTGGTATGCGCGGAGACGCATCTCACGGATAAACCAGTTCTTGTGCTCTAGCAAGTAGCGGTCCTGATTGAGGAATTGCTCCTCGACCTGCGCTAGGGACTGGAAGAAGGCCTTGTAGTTGCCTGTGTACAGGGCACTGACAAGGGTGGCCAGAGCCGAGAAGTCAGTTGTGGTTTCAGTCTCGATCTCCTCACCACTGTTCAGAGTCGCCAAGTTGACCACACCCCGCTTAGATGCAGGGCCATGCGTGCCAGTGACCGGCGTCTTCTCGTCCAGAGACAGAGCCATAAGTCGGTCCTCGCCGTCGCCCATGACAGCCTTGACCTGGGGCGCATCGACAACCTTAGACTTGAAATCAACACGCTTAAGGGACACGGCACCAGCAAGCACCGAGTAGGTGACTAGCGAGCTGTAGGAGCAAAGCTCGTAGCTGGTGAAGGTCTCCAAGCTGTCTAGCAGGTAGGGTGCTGCTAGGTTGTGGGACCGCACGGTCAGCAAATGCACACCCTCATAGGCCTTGAGGCGATTACGGCGGTCCCAGTCACCACCAGACTCAACAAGAGCCTTTGCACGGCTGACATGCTTTTTAACTAAAGCCTTGTCACCAAAGAAAAGACCCATGCGTATTATAGCTAGAACAATGTCGATCTTAGTACCGAGCATTCCCGTCTTTTCGATAACCTCTTCGTAGGCAGCAATAGCGCGGTCCTAAAATAGATAGAGCCCATTGGTTAGCTTAAAGTTGATCACAAATATACAATGTTATGTGTAAGAGGGGCTCTCTTCTTGATTACCTTGTCGCCCACGCGGGCCCAGAACTCTGCACGCTTACCACTGGCAGCCACGATCTCGATATCGCCCGCCTTTTCAACGGCCTCCTCTTCCTCATTCTTGTAGCCCTCAAGCTCGGCATCGTTCTCGCTCTTTAGCTTGAGATAAAGAGACTCATCCCAGGGCAGGTAGGCAGAGGCTGTAGAGCTCTTGCCAGCAATCATTCCAAGCAGACTGGACTTGCGAGTAAGCGACGGCTTCCCGGACAAAGATGAGCCTATCACAGACTCATCAGCTGCAGCATGCAACACACCCTCAGTGGGATGTGCCAGATAGCGGTAGAGAGGCGCCATTTTGTGCTCGGCAATGGCATCCTGGACGGCCTTGGCCGAGGCCTGTTGAGTGGTACGTGAGGCATAGGAGTTGGCGAGATTAAAGATGTGCTGGCTAAGGGCGAGCTGCGGCCATTGGGCGTACTGAGCCTCGGAGCTCATGATGGCAACTGTATGATAGTAGTGATAGGGATAGTGGTAGTGGTAGTGATTATCGAGGTGGGAGGCAAGCTGGGTCGGAGCTGATGTGTGGAAGGAACCAAGCAAAGCTTAGTAAGCGGATATCGAATCGGGGGGTTGCTCGTGATAATAAAGCGGACGTAAGGAAAAAGACAAGACAAAGAACAGAGATGGAGGCTGCCACAAGGGTTGATTAGGCAATTCGGTTGAGGAGGAAAGAATTATGTACAAGTCAAGCAAATCTGAAGCCTGTTTGTCACCTTCACATGGGCTGCTCAAAGCCAGGTTCCTTCCCTTGTTAGGAGCTATAGTGGCTCGTGCACGACAAGGCTGCAGTCAGCACACGCAAAACAACCAAAACAGCCAAAAAAGACTAAAAGCATGGCTGCTCGGCTTTGTGCTGTGATGACGAATCCACAATAAAGTTGGCCTCTAACCACAGGCGCTGTTACAGTCTTGCTTGATTGTCTTCCTCTATTTGTTCGCTTTGGGCCAATTATGTTCAATCGGTTCATGATGATATAGGATAGCACCATTGCTCTTCATTTTTTTATCTTCATTTTTATTTCCATTTTTTGTTTTCTCTTCTTCCTTGAATTGCTAGCTTTTCTCCCTTCACGGCTCTATCTTTGTCAAAATTCACCCACCACCCCTTTACGATCAAAACAGGATATTGCTGTTGAACAATGTGCTTGCCTTAATAGACGCATACCCTTTGAAAAATCTTTCTCAGCCTTGCACAATCTTTTTTTCTTCCCTTTCTCCTTGCTAGCCTACTCAATCTCCTTCCTACCCACAATGAGCTCACCACAAAATTCCAGTCCTAGGGCACCTCGGCGCAAGCGTTCCAGGTCGCCCGCGTCTGACACTGGCGAGGCCAACGACGACCTGCCCCAACCATACAATGCCCGGGCTCTCCACCCAGCCAAAAAACGCGCCATCTCGCCATCGGAGCAGCCGCGAAAGCAGAAACGCCCACAGACTCGGTCGCGTATGACGCCAGCCGATCGTGAGGCAATCCGTCAGCGCCAATTAGAACGCGAGCGCGAGCGCGAGCGCGAACGCACGCAAACAGAAAACGAACACCATCACACACAAAACCGCGCTGGTATCAATGATGTCGTGCGCCAGCACTACAACAGCGTGCCGGAGCGTGGCCGGGACTGGCGCAAAACAGACTCCAAAATCAAGGGCCTGCGCTCCTTCAACAACTGGGTGAAGAGCTGCATTATCCAGAAGTTCTCGCCCAACGAAGACTGGCGACCTGGCAGCCGTGGCGACCCGCTTCTAGTTCTAGACATTGGCTGTGGCAAGGGCGGTGATCTAGGCAAGTGGCAGCAGGCACCTCAGCCGCTAGATCTCTATGTAGGCCTTGATCCTGCTGATGTGAGTATCAGCCAGGCTCGTGATCGTCTTCGTGCTATGCAGGGCCGAGGTCGCCGTGGGCGCCAGTTCGATGGCCGCTTTATGGTCAAGGATTGCTTCGGCGAGTCATTAGAAGACATTGAGGTGGTTCGCCAGGTCGGCTTCAATCAGCCACCCGGCTCACAACGCGGCTTTGATGTCGTTAGTATGATGTTTTGCATGCACTATGCCTTCGAATCCGAAGCAAAAGCTCGCCAGATGCTCCGGAATGTGGCCGGGGCACTGAAGAAGGGAGGCCGATTTCTCGGGTGCATCCCCAACTCCGACGTGCTGAGTGATCGTGTACGGAAATTCAATGAAAAGTCTTCCGCGAAATCTGCAGAAAGCAAGCAAGACGGGGGGGAATCCCCAGTGTCAGATGAGGGCCAAGTCGAAGAGGGTGAGGCCGGCGAGGATGGCGAAGTAGCAGAGGAGAAAACAGCAGAATGGGGTAACTCAATCTATCGTATCCGCTTCGCATCAAAGACTCCTGAAGATGGCATCTTCCGCCCGGCCTTTGGATGGAAATACAACTTCTTCCTTGACGAAGCCGTCGAGGAGGTGCCCGAGTACGTCGTGCCGTGGGAGGCCTTCCGTGCGCTAGCCGAGGACTACAACCTCGAGCTGCAATACCACAAGACCTTTGAGAATGTGTGGAATACCGAGAAGGACGATAACATTCTTGGGCCGCTAAGTGAGCGCATGGGCGTTCGCAATCGTGGAAGCGGAGAGCTTCAGATGTCGCCAGATGAGATTGAAGCTTCACAGGTGTATCTCGCTTTCTGCTTCTACAAAGTCTAAAAGCCAGCCGTCGAGGCCTGTATTACTTCTTTAATTTACCCCTTGCCAGAAAGTCCCTGTTGTTCATCTCATATATCTTCATGTTAATATAAATCCGCCCACGCGTTGTACTATGATTCCCCTTGGTCCCTCTCATCAATAGACACCCATGTACTACATCAAGAAGGGTATAATAATGCAAAAAAAAGAGAGACGTTACAGCATGGGATATCGCAAAAAGAAAATAAAGGCACAAGAAAAAGACAGCGGGTATCATATCGTGAGGGTCCAGAATACACAAGAGGTGAAAAGAGGCCAGCCAATGATTCATGTACACGAAAATAAGAAAAGCAAATCCAAAAACAGACCAGACTAAGGGCCTAGGAAAGAATTCCCTGCTATTCAAATAGGATTCGTTGAGCGTTTCCAAATAATCGCCGCAGCCACTGCTGCACACACCGTTGCGCCCAGTGCCAGATACAGGCTACTCAAATCGGGCGGTGGTTCCTCGCTCTTAGGGAAGCCTGAACTAGGGTTCGTTGCCGTCTCAGCTAACGCCACAAAGAGCTCGTTGATATTGTTCCATGTCACGCTAACATGCAGCGGTGCGCTCATGTCGAGACTAGCCGTGTACTCGTCTGGCTGCACCTCCGAGCGCTGTGTCGTCTTATCCTTGTCGGCTTTGAGTGCAGAGTAAACGGCCGGTAGTTCATCCAGCTGCGGGTACTTGACACGGAGGTCAACAATGTGCGCAAAGGAATTAGGATCGGAGGAGTCGTAGGCATAGCAGATTAAATCGCAAGCGTCGAGCTTAGCCTGATTTTCGAGAATCGCAGGCTCAAGCTCTCCCAGCTCTTCTAGAATTAAGTAGCACTGCTTGCCGCCATGAAGTTCTACACTATTGACGGCACGTCGCGGCTTTATTGTAGGGTGATAGAGCTCGTCGTGTGGTCTGCTCAGAAATGCGTCCAGGAGAGACGACTTGCCAGAGCCAGGTGCACCCAGCACATAACACATTACTACATTGCGCTCTACCCGCCCTGGCCGCCGCCGCCGTTTGCGCGCCTTGGTAATTTTGAGGGCTGTTGTGATGGGGTCCTTTGGGTCTGCTGGCTCGTAGCCCAGGTAGGCGAGATACTCCAGGGTTGTCTTGGGTTCAATAAAGGTAGTCATGCTCCACAGAGCAAGCCAGCCCTGAAGAGTGATATTACCTGATTCATTGCGGACAGTGGATGCCAGTGCAGTATCAATCCACGATTCAGGAAGACCCGGGGTTGGCGTGAACAGAGCTGTTAGCTCAGCATCGTTCAGGCCACCATCTGTATCCTTGTCGAAGAGTAGAAAACGGTCCACAAAGAAGCTATACCCCGACGGACTCAGTTCAACAGATGAATTCTCTGGAACCTCGAACTTGGGCCGGATAAAGCTATCAGAAAGACTCAGGCTGTCGGTGTAGTGATAATTGCGAAGGATGATCCAGATGGTTTCGTGTCGGCCCTTTTCAGCATACATCTTATTCAGCTGCAGCCACCCACGCAAATCAATGCCTTTTTCCAAGTCAGCTTCGGGCACCAGCTTGCTCACTGTCAACTTGATGTTTAGTAGGTCATCATGTGATAACTCCTTTTCAAAGCATTTCTCCTGCAGATGGTGCATTTCAGTATCGTTAAGGTATCCATCCTGATCTCTGTCGCAAAGATAGAAAATTCGAGTCAAGGCACTGGCACAGGTTGGCTTTAATTCGCCTTCTTTGTAGTCAAACAGGGGCGCAATCGGATATGTGACAGCCTTTTGGCACAAGAAAAAGACCTCGTTTACATTGTGATGTTCCTTTGCGCTGGTTCGAATGCATGAGTCGATCTCACGAAACTCGGTCATGACCGGAAGCATCTCATCTTCCACGACCTGTTGTCCGGTGGTGGATAACGATTGGTCTGACTTATTGGCGCAAAGCACCACTGGAACATTGACTCCCAGAGAGCGGAAGTAGGGCATCCAGAACAGCGCTACACGCTCGTAGCTGTAATGGTCTGAATATATTAGCAGGATGACATTGCTCTTACGAATCTCTTTGCGGAGGGTCGTGCGGTCTTGTGGGCGGGCAGAAGTATCAACGATAGTAGTGGTAACCTTTTCGGGAGTCCCAATATTCGGCGGCAAAGTAGTTATCGGTAGAACCGGCTGGATTTTGTTGGATACGAAAACATCCTTGATAAGAGAAGCAATCAGACTGGATTTTCCAGTGCCTTCGTCGCCACACACGCAAATGCGCACTATACACCAGAGACAGCTGTCAGAGAGGGTGAAGAGAAGAGAGTGACATAGCTAAGCTAAAGCTACACAGGACGAAAACCCAGGTGTGCTTACCTGCAGCCATAGTAAAAGGCAGTTAGTTGATCTTAGTCGGCACTTATCAGATGAGTGGTTGTGCTGGAATGAAAATCGGTTAGGCCATGTCAATAGTAGTAGGCATATGTCGAATAGAAAGTCCCATAGGTATACAGTCAGGAGGGAAGACAAAAAGGGGACACAGAAGAGATATTTGGGGAGCAGAGCCAGAAGCCTGGTAGGTCGAGCACAAAGCTTGTAAGCTCCAGTGCCAGTTGGTGATGAAGAGAATGTGGAGGATTAGTACATTAGCTAGTCATGGTGCTGACTAAGCTACCACTACTATCTCCCCCCCCCCCCCAGTTATTTTTTTGGCAATTACGTGGGCATCAGGCTTATGTGGGTATTCGATTTTACGCACTCTGATTGGCTAGAAACATTTCTGTTAGTGCATTCCATGCTCTCGGATTCTGCCAATGTACCTCTCTCACTGGCCAATCCTGTGGCTGATCCTTGCACAAAAGAACGTAGAAGGGATATACATCAGTCATTACTCTGAAATATGATTTCTTAACCCACAGCTATTCATAAAGAATCCTCCAGATTTGGCTAGCTGTTAGTGCACAAGCTTCACCGCCTTTGTGGGGCTTGTACCTGTGAGCTAAAGCCAATCAGAGTGCTTAGAATCTAATGCCCACATAAGCCTATGCCAAAAAAACTAGGCGTCGCCCTACTATCTTTAGTCTTAGGGTTAATCAAGATAGTTCATGGGGTTTTGCCTACTCCAATTTGATGATGTTGCGTTTGCTGCCCGGAGTAGCCAGCACGAGCTGATGTATATCGAAGAACGTCGCGATACCTCCATAGCTACAGCTACTTTACGTCTTTGCTTCAAACCCTTTGCGAAGCGAGTCAGGAAGTTCCTAGTCCACATTGATAGCCTCAACATCGAGGCTGCTATTGTATTTCTGGATACGAGCAAGCCACGACTTAGGTAGCTGCCACGTTAAAAATATAGCCTCTAGAACTTGATGGAATCGCAGGATGTTCCCCTCCTTGATTATATGAGAAGACGTTCCCCCTCCCTCTCATCTTCGTAAAAAAATTGTCTGTATATCTTGTGTCCTTGTCGCAGTTTCGAGATCTAGCTTTCAGTTTAGAGCCATTATCAATAATCAACCAAATCACCTGATTTCATCGTTAACCCTTACTGTGGCCTCTGCTTTCGTCATATCCAAAGTGTGTTACTATTTGGCTGTTTGACACACCTTGGACGTTCACGTTTTGCGATGCCGTGAAGCCAGATTTTGCACGCGCCGAAGACGTTGGAGCCACGTGAATTGCCTCATTGCCCCAGTGGAGGTCGCTTTCGACGACTAGTATATATATGTATATATCGTCCCAGTGTCAATCTACCTTCCTTTTCACATTTAGCCAGCCTTAACACACCTTCTTTAGATAAAATCTTTGACTACTACCCTTTAACATCGATACAAACATGTTGTGAGTTTTGCCCTTTTTTTTGACACACGCGAAAATAATCATTAGTTTCTTCTCTTGGATTATTTTGTCGTCTTGTTGTTTCATTTCTGTCAACGACCATTGTCAAGCCTGGCCTCCTGTTTGTTACCCTATCATTGGCTGGAGCTTTGTACCCCAATGAATGCGTGCTCCCTCAGAACCTAATCGCATGATTTCTGATATCTTGCAGCTGACGTACGGTTAAGCTCGCTTGTGTGTCGTATTTTGACCCGCTGCTGGGCTAATCACTGTCACGGGACAAACAGAGCTGAGGGTATTATCACAAACACAAGGAGTAGTAGACTCAGTCGCTTGAAGCTACGAAAGAAGTGTTGGATATCCACACAGCCTCTATTATTTTCATCTTTACCTTGAATCAATTTGGTTTCTTTTCTTTGCTCACACACTCACTTGCAATGGAAAACTGGGGAATGATGCGAAACTATTGGATAGAAGCTGATCCGTATTCCCGTAGTGTTCTCCCCCCTCCCCCCAAATACGGCACCGGGGCATATGGCGGTCCTCCTCCACCTATTGTCGAGACCAATAATCAATTATCCACACCTACTGGAGATAAATGCCAGTTTCTTGTCGGAGAAGGTTAGTTCTAGCTACGCCGACTGTAGTGCGCTTAGTTGCTTCATTCTAACACCAACTTAAAATCTAGGCACTTATGTTCAAAGTGAAGAACTTCGGTTAGCTGTACCACCTCCCCACCCTAGTGAATCAGCCCCTCCCAATCCAAACCCACTTGCAACGACCAAGCAAGTGCAAACGGCAGGTACCAAAATATCCCTGGTTAGATTTGATGACAACACGAACTCTCTGGGCTTCTATAGAGGTTCTTCGGCCACCACATCTTCGCTTGGTCGCCAGTCGGCTAGCACTCAAGACCCATCCGTTGTCGAGACTAGGCCATCGCATGACATTGCAGGAGCCTTGAGCAGCGATGACGGCAGAGCTAACTCGGTGAGCGATGACGTCTCTTCGGTAGCCCCCGCCTTTGGTGAGGGCAACTCGCTTCTGTTACCTCCCATAAACCCCAAGGACAACAAGCGCAAGAAACCAAAGAGCAACCTGACTAAGAGTAACTCGTCTTTTATTTCGCGCGCTATTGTCCATGATCTTCTTGCCAAGAAAGTTGCAGAGCATGCGCCAGACGGCATATATGCCTTTGTGAACTGCAACCGATCGGTCCAGTGGCTTGACCTTTCCTCACCAACCAAAGTCGACTATCTAACCAAGATTTTGTTCACCAAAGGCCATTGCCTTTGCCATGATGTCAACCAAGTTACTAAAAGCCCGAATCATCTTGATGTGATCATGGGTTTCAACACGGGTGAAATAATCTGGTGGGAGCCGTTCAGCCAACGGTACAGCCGCATCAATAAAAATGTAGGTTGTAATGCTGACGCAGCTACAAATAGCCATGCCACTTGATGTTTCCAGTTTTTAGCCTAACATTTAGCCACAGGGAATCATCAACAACCATCCGGTTGAATGTATCAAGTGGATTCCTGGTTCAGAGAACCTATTTCTTGCTGGCCATACCGACGGATCCTTGATTGTGTACGACAAGGAAAAAGAGGATGCTCCCCTCAATACCGACGAAGAGCCTACCATTGTTGGACAAGATATCGGCCAAAAGCGATCCCGCTTTAAGATTGAGAAGTCGGTCAAGTCAAAGAATCAGAAAACAAACCCTGTCTCGTGGTGGCGTCTATACAATACTGCTATTAAGGAAATCGCATTTTCTCCCGACAACCGTTATCTGACTATTGTGTCGAGCAATATCGCTTTTAGACTGGTTGATTATCTTGAAGAAAGGTAAAGAGTTAAAGGCTTATTAGTCAGTCTATGCTACATCTGCTAACAGACATTTCAACGTAGACAAGAAGACATGTTTGACGCCTATTTTGGGCGCTTTACCTGCATCTGTTGGTCTCCGGATGGCAAGTATATTGTCACTGGCAGCGAAGATGACTTGATAACTATTTGGTCTGTCGCTGATAGGTGTGCTGTTGCCTGGTGCAAGGGCCACAAATCCTGGCCCTCAGCCGTGGCATTTGACCCATGGAGATGTGATGATCGCAACTACCGTTTTGGCAGCATTGGCCAGGACTGTCGCTTGTGTCTTTGGGATTTTAATGCCGGTATGGTGGCTCGGCCAAAGGCATCCATGGCCCATCGCGGGTCTGTTGCATCCAAAGTGCCGCCACCAACAAACCCGCAAGCTAAATCGCAGGATATCGAGCACGAAAATGGCACATATGAGCATGGGCCGGCGTACCGCAACAATATGCCACAGCTGATTCCTGTTTGCGTGAGTAACAAGATAAAGAGAGGAAGGGATAATAGTAGTGCCTTTATGCTAACAGTCTTTTCTCTTAACCTAGTCACATGAAGCAGACAGCGAGATTCTCTCCGGACTTGTTTTCACAGAAAAGGCAATTCTCACGAGCAGCAAGGCGGGCATCATCAAAACCTGGATGCGACCCTCGTCAGACTCCTCTTCTATGGTTCAACAGTAGCTGAGCTGACTGTGGGGGGCAAAGATTTCTTAAATAACAAAGGCATACTGGAAGGTGTTGGACAGCCAATTTTCAGCGCCAGTGCCATAGCTGATAGCCAAGCCCTGGAAATTAAGCGGTTTTTGAGTACGCATGTGTTTTATGTACACTGAAGCGGGTGCATTAGTATTAGCTTGTTTGCAAGCAGGCAAAAGAATTATCACAGAATCCTTTCGTTTCTCTGCGTTTATGTCTATCTTCTTCTACTACTCTCCTACACCCCCCCTTATTATCTGGCTCTCATTTATTTACATATGCTGCTAGAGTGTTTGGGACCAGGTTGGCCATAGCTTTAATACTATTCGACAGTAGCGTGTGCTTTCACAAGCATGATACTAACACTGCCGGCCGCTAGAACTATAATATTCACATACTTAAGGCTAAGGCTCTAGTCTAGGCCTTGCGGAGCGGCTAGTGGCTGTAGACATATCGGCCTAACACAAGAATGGAATGAGGGGTTGAGCAAGGTGGAAATTGTGCTATATTCATGAAACATGGATATATGAGTTGCAGCCGCGGGCACTGGACAGAGCGTGGGGGCTGTTGTGAGTAGGTAAAGAATGGAAGTATGCTCGGCTTGTTCCGAGCAAATTATAATGGGTGATGTGGGAATACAGACACCTACCTGATTGTTTGTTTAATAATTTTGGACGTGTTGGTATTATGCATGTGGGGGGCCCTGAGTCCTAGATAGGCCACTCCATTAAGATCTAGGACAAGTAACCCCATTCCTTACCATGTTTTAATTGATGCGTCTTGCGTCTTGTTAGTCCATATAAGCCAAGCATAGCGATCATGCAAGTTAAGGTTCTGGACCCTGGCGTCACATTCCTATGCATGTATATGACCACCAAGATAAAGATAAAGACGAAGTGGAGCAACGCTAGCATGGGCGAAAGATGGTTCGTGGGAGAATGAGAGAATGAAGAGAAACAGCTCTTGCGTATCATGCAAGTAACGTCTTGGCCATCAAACGGATGTGCTTGGATTGAACATCAAGGCAAGACAAGAGGAAAGAAGAAGGGGAGGAGGGGGGGGGGGGGGAGCGAAGCCGGTGGAAAAGCTAAGCAAGGACTTACATAATGGCCAAATGCAAAGAGGGGGTGAAGTGAGGCGAGCTGAGAAGAGGAAGGGAAGGGGTGGGGTGTTAGTAGTAGGTACGCGTTCGCGATTCTGCTATTCTATTCATAGTGTCTTGGAGATTCGTAAAGGTGTACATATCTAGGGCAGAGCGAGAACTGCTAACAGACTGAAGCAAATCTGATTTGTGCTATTGAAGGGACTGCTTTCGACTACATGAGGCAATGTGCCAGTGCAGAGGAGAAGCTGAGGAATGAGAAGCTGATTGGCTGTAGTGAGAGACGAAGCTGACTGGGGGCTTGAAAAGTTGGCGGAAGGAAGTGGTAAGCGAAGCTCAACTAAGATGGTACAGGATAATAAGTCACAGGAAGGGGGCTGGACACGCCAGAGCTTTTCAGTGAGGCCCAACGGTAGCCATGCAGGAGATAACCATCTTAGAGAGCTTCTTGATATAATACAATCCTTATTAATTCAGAGCTTGGTCTAGGCCCCAGTGTAGATAGACTAGCAAGCAAACACAAACAACAACCTTAACGACGGCTATAGGAGACAGCATGTTCCTGATTTGATTTGGCCATGGCGGCATATTTTCGACACCTTGTGGCAAAAGCGAAGACGCTCTAAAGCGGGTCAGTAACACCAAGATCGTTCAAAGCAGAGCCTCATTTTGTTCTGCCGCATGCACAGCATGATGCAGCACGAGAACTTCCAAAAATAAGCATGCAGCCGAAAGCCAAGGGAGAAGCAGGAGAGGTTCAAAGCACGGATTCTCCTAGAGTGTTATGGCGAGTTGTTGCTTACTTATTTTCAAGCTGCAGTGCTCTCCTTGCCCACGAGGAGAAGCAGAAGCAAGGGCCGATGTCGTTGGGAATAATGAGGCTGAAAAAGATATCTTGCTGCCTGATTGGGGCTAGCTGGGGACTTGTTTTCCGCTTAACGCTCAACGTGAGGCGGTCAAAAACAGACCCACAAAATATATGTGAGCATGGCAAGAAGAGAGGCAGGAGAGGAGGATTGTGTCTTGCTCTCATATCTAGCAAGACCCTGTTTTGGACCTTCCGTTATCTCGACTTCCTGCCCATCCCACGCCAGCTCCTACGCCATCTCTATCACAAGCGTGGTGAAAAAGCAAGACAATGACCCCCACCTCAGGTTTCCCAAGTGGTGTGTCGTATAAGCGCTTGGACGTGGTTTGCTGCGGCTCTGCGAAAAGGAAAGCCGATAAAAGGAGACAATGGATGAAGAGGCTAGAAATCAACACGCCCTGGTCTTAGGCTCACTCCCCTCCCACGCTTTTGTCGGCTGTCATGTCAAGTCAGGTTAAGGTAACTGCGTGCGCTTGAGCGGCATCTCCTGTTTAGGAAATGCCCATAATTTGGGTCTGTCTGCTTATGATTGGTTGACCAGCCCAGCTTGTTGCTGCTTTTTTTTTTTTTTACTCTTTTTCTTTTTGGCCAGAGGCCGGAGATTTTAGGCTGAAGAGCAAAAAAGCAAGAAGTGCTCTTGTCTCTATGAGGCTCCTGCTTCTAGATTTCTATTCTGTTTTTTCTTTAGCCTGCCATTTGCATACGGGAGGCCAATCCGGCAAAGAAGGCCGCTTTCCCCTGCTATCTCTTTCTCTCTTGAATAGCACCTAGTCTGTTTGCCTTGAAGCCTTGGGCCTTCCAACGTTGCAGGCTTGCTGGCTTTGATTGGCTGGCGTGGTGGTAGCATAGCCATTATAGGTATTAGCTGGTTTTTTTCTGCTTTTCTAGATGGGTCTGGCCGGTTGCAATGCAGCCCTTCCGAGACACTGCTCGCTAGTGAATTCAACTAGCCCTATTCTCTAAGGGGTTCTCTTAAAGATCGGACAAATAGGAAAAATAAGGCCTGGCTTGAGACAGAGGGACGCATGCTTACTAGCAGAAGAACGACCCCCACTCTCTGCCTAGGGAAAAATACTCAGTCCTTTCCGGCATGAGGCGGCCTCACCTGATGCTAGAGTAACTCACATTTGGGCTCGAGTGCAGAGACCAAGTCACGCGAGGATTCACAAGCTTTGCGACCATCGTATTAAGCTCTGAAGCGCTCTGTTCTAGCCCCAAAGATGGAGGCTTGCTCGACGACGTCTGATCGGTTTTGAAGCTGGCCTTAGCCTTACCGCGCCAT
Source organism: Ceratocystis huliohia (assembly GCA_038382965.1). NCBI lineage: Eukaryota > Fungi > Ascomycota > Sordariomycetes > Microascales > Ceratocystidaceae > Ceratocystis > Ceratocystis huliohia. Next base: position 116,756 of record JAXCEX010000026.1, on the reverse strand, counting down.
TAGCCAACGCCCCAACATCATCCTGTAGAAATGTCTGATTGTCTGTGGCAATGTCGACCCAGAGGTTTTTCAGATGCATTCAGTTTACCCATCAATCGGTTAAATATGGACATAATTCGGGATACGGAGGAAATGGACGTTTCTCAAGGGTGCCAGGGCAAGTCGTGTGAGCAATAATACGTTCGAGATTTGGGAGGTCTCTTTGGATGGGTCGTGCCTCTTGTTCTGCAGCGTCATAAAACAAGCCTCGCCCGGTCTTGGTGGGGGTGAACATGATATGTTTGTTTTGCTTGTTCGTGCTGTTATAGGCTAGTAAAAGAAGAAGACTAGTGGCCAGCATCCTTGTCATTTATTTGCTTCATGGACAAGACCGATAACCGGAATGATGCTTTACAAATTGTGGGTTAAGAAAGGTATAGGGTTTGAAAGAAACGGACAACTCAACCCAATCGTGTGACCGTTTGGCTTGTCCTATCTCCATATCGCACATCTCTCGGAATTCGATATCTAGAGCCCAAGTTTTGCAACAGGCGGTTAAAACAACGAAGACAAGGCCTGTATGGCATGACAAGGATAGCTAAGACGAATCTGCGCATGTGTGCATGTAAACACACATCCTCTAGAAACACGGCAAATATGGTGTGATATTCTGTGTTCACGAGGTCAGCAGCGCCAAAGGGCCACAAATGTCAAGACCACCCACCTTCAAAAGATCACGAACGCAAAGGCCACAGTGTCGGGATGTCTGTTATCCCGCCATTGACCATGGGGCCAGAAACAAAAACAGGATTGGACGACAAACGGGTAAAAAGGGAAAAAGAAAATCAAGGCAGGAAGGCGAGAAGCTCGATATCAGTTGGCCTAGCTAGAGAGAACAACACCCATGGATGGCGGGAGAAAGACGATAGGAGATACCAGGGATAAACTGATATGATATATATGCGTATGAATATATTTATCAAATAAAATTTACTGCTGGATGAAGTATCGGGGCTTCCACTTTTGGGGGCTCCTCTCGGAATTAATAGCCCACTAAAGTCTACGGGTGGTTTGGAAAAAGAGGGGCTACTTTTATGTGCGTGATGGCACTAACCATGTCAAGTTAAGCAGCAGACTCACAAGAAACACTTGAAAAAGCACCGAATCAAGCACCTGATAGCAAACATAGATGAGAAAATACGCGCAAGTTGCTGGCGGCCAAGCTTGCACGCGGAGCCTGGGCTTGAAGGCAGCAAGATATAATACAAGCGCTTAATGAAGCTCATGTCAAGGAGCAGCCTCTTCATCACAAGGTTTCCTTGCCTGCTGATGGCTAGCCCAAGCCCGTCCGTCCTAGGGCCGGCGCAGCTCATTGAGGAAGAAAAATAGAACGATAGAATCCCTGTAAAGGCCCTCAAAGTGCCGAGCGTCAAGGAAGACGTAAGAGAAAAGTTTAAATCATCGATTAAATGCGTATCGTCTTTTTTATTTTACTATTTTTTGCCCCTCTGTTTTTTTTTTCCCTCTTTTAAGATAGGGAGCAGCGAGGCCCAGAAGAGCTCTATTCGCAATCATCCAGATCGATAGTAGATAGTGGCAGAGGAAAAAAAAGCCGTTCCTACCCTTTGGATAAACCTGCTCCTTCCTACTCCCACCCTCACGTATCCCTATACCTTCTTCAACACCCACCTTTATTGCCCTCTTGCCTTCTCGCCTTCTTGCCTTCTTGCCTTAAAACTCGCTCGCTACCTTCCCTTTTCCCTATTCCCATGCAAAAACCTTCCTCTGCGTTTTCTCTTCTCTAGCTCTTCTGCCATTTAGAATCGCTCCTCCCCGTACATCGCCATCACCATCGCCATCAACAACGCGCCAATCAACTTATTCTATTATTTCTTTCTTTGCCGCCCCTCACAACTGGCCGCCAAATTTCCTTTCGTCTATATCTACATTCAGCTTCAAGACACCGTCGCGCATGGCTTAGAGACCTCGCCGATCACGCTTCAAACAACGCCTACTATCCTTATCCCACCACTACAAAACATCATTAAAGCGGCTTTCTGAACGCACCATCAACGCCATGAGACTCAAGCCCTTTTCCTCCAAGAAGAGCACGGTCACGCTATTTCAGATCAGGTGAGCTTCTTTCCCTTCGTCTCCCATGCCCCTCCTTTCCCTCTTCTCTGTCCCCGGCCCCCTGCCTGACCTGTCTTGCTAACCTCGCTACCCCTCCCTTCAGACTCGACAATGACTTCATCGTGTTCCGCGGCGGCGAAGATGAATCGTCGGGCCAGGTCTTGAAAGGCCATCTTGTCTTGTGTCTATCCGCACCTCTCAGGGTCGATGACATCCACCTTGATCTTGCTGGCACAATTCGCTTTTCCTGGGCCGAAGCAAGACACACTGGCGCCAGTGTCACTGGCCCCCCAAAGGTCGACCGCACCATCAGCCTCCTGAGCCATCGATTCCCGTCTTTTATTGGCGGCAAGGGCAAAAACATCACCCTCGAGGCCGGAAACTACGAATGGCCTTTCGAGTATATGCTACCCGGAAACACCGCCGAGACCATCGAGTGTGTGCCCGAGGTTTCGCTCACTTACAGACTTACTGCTACCTGTGTGCGCAATAAGCTCGTCGCCTCTGATGTTCACACCCAGAAGCGCTTCCGCGTCATTCGCACCCTTGATCCCACAGCCCTGGAGTTTCATCACGCTATGAGTGTTGAAAACATTTGGCCCAACAAGATCGAATACTCGCTGGCTGTCCCCCAAAAGGCCGTGCCACTTGGCTCCCATGTTGGTCTTGAGATGCGCTTCACTCCTCTTCTCAAGGGTCTTGACTTGGGTGATATCACTGCCAAACTGATAGAGATTCGTGAATGTTCTATTTCTACCTCTGCCAGCCCTAACGGCAAGAAAGAGTATAAGACTGAGCGTTGTACTGAAACTTGGAAGTTTCCCGTGACTCACGAGGCTCACTGGCGCGATACCATCGAGGGAACTGGCCAGGAGGGCTGGTACGTTGAGAAGAAACTGCCCTTGCCCAAAAAGCTCCGCCAGTGTGTACAGGATCTCCACCATCATGGCATCAAAATCCGACACAAGATGAAGCTCACTGTGTCTCTAAAGAATCCCGATGGCCATATTTCCGAGCTTCGTGCCACCCTCCCAGTATCCATTTTCATTTCCCCCAGCCTTCCCATGGACGAACAAGGGAATCTTGTCAACCAATCTGAAGGCGCAGCTGACAGCATTGAAGAAGACATCAATGCCAATGCCGCCCCGCCCGGCTACGGAGACCATATCCTTGACCAAATCTACGAAGACGCAGATAACACTACTACTGTTACGACTCCTGTAGCTCAAAGCGGTGTTAGTAGCCCCCAGTTTTACAGCCAGTCTCGTATTGGCTCCAGCGAGGATCTCCACAGCTACTTCCAGCCTGGTGCTGCCAGCTCTGGGGCCAGTCCATCAATTGTCGTGGCTGCTCCCCCTGCTCCCGCCGCCGCCGCCGCTACCATTGCCACTTCTCAGAGCCAGCCTACAACCCCAGCTACTACCCGCCACGGTGTTCTGGCAGCTGCTTTGACATCTCGTTTGCAGGAGGTCTCTATGGCTAACCGCCGCAACACATCGAGCTCATCCCTGGCCTCTCTTGCTGCTGCGGCTGGCATACACACATCTCGCTCACAAAGCCATAGTAATGCCCACAGCAATGGTCACAGTAATGCCCATAGTACAGACGGTGACCCCGCTTCTGGCTGCCAGACTCCCGACTTCGATCCCGAGCTGGCTATGCTGAGCCAAGTCCCCAGCTATGAAACAGCAGTCAAGACTCCTGCCCGGTCCTACTCGTACACTGGTGGCATGGTTCTCCCTGACTACCAGACAGTTCTAAGCGCGCCATCAACTCCTACTACTGAGTTTCACTACGACTCGCTCTTCACAATTCCCGAGTCTACTAGCCGCCTGCATGCCAGCATGCCGGGCAGCCGCACGACATCTAGCCATCCGTCACGTACAACGTCATTCACACAGCTGCATACTTTGCATCTTAGGAACCACTCATACTCGGGCTCTCCGATGCCGCCTCGTACGCAGTCGTCTAATGCCCTGTCAATGCTGGGCCGCCGGCGCCACAACGACAACCACAACTAAGACTCGTGGCCTTTTCTTTTCCCATGGTGCTTGAGCTATATTCTCCCTTTCTGGGCTGGCGTTTCTGCGGTCCTTGGTGTTTTTTGATTTCAGTCTTTGTCTTCTTTTTTTCTGGCCTTTTCCTTTTACAACTTATCTGCCTAATGTGGACTATGGAGTTCTACTCCTGGGGCTTCTTCGTTGTTTTCTTTTTATTTTTGAATTTGTCATATACATATTTATATTAATATCCAGAGGGGCAAAAGGTGTGGCAAAACCCGTGCCGACATCCCCTTATACGACACACAACCCATACGGCACATGCATGTTGCCGGATTATAGACTTTGGGTGCTTCGCTGTATTGTTTTCTTTTTTTTTTTTCATCCTGCGGGGAGGGAATGGTGTTCATTGTTTCTTTTTTGTTATTTTTTGGGCTCAGTTTCTGGCTGCTTTGTTTGCTTACTGGCGCTATTGGTCAATTGTATGTATAGACGAGATGAGATTGTTTTGATATTGTTTCTGTTTTTTTTTTCATTTTTACATTATTCTTCTCTTTCCTTTCTATTGGTTTATTCACATGACGCATTTTACTATACACGAACTCTACAACCCATACACGCATTTTGTTGTCTATTTTCTTTCCCCTTTATCTTGAAATTTCTTTGCATTGGTTTCACCGGTATACTTGGAAGGTAATTATCTCTTAGATTTTCAATATCTTTAGTTGTGAGTTTCTCTGGCAGAAGGGCAGCTCGCTGTAACTATAGATGTGTGATATTGCTTGGAAGATGTGAGCACCGAAGACATGAAGGACATTGCACTCTATCTCGGGTACCTACATCTTCCATGCCGCATATTTCTCTTCTATATTGGGCTGCATGCTACATGTGCGTAGACTCGAAGTTGTGTAAGGCGGGAAAGGCTGTGCCCCCTCCTCTTTCTTCTTTTGTCACTTGTTTTGACGGCTCTTCTAGAACACTTCTATACGCTTGGTGTAAGCTCGCAGCACACTGACTTTCCGCAAGTCGTCTAAGAAATGCCCTCGTCCTTTGGCTCATCTTCTCTGGCACTTGGGCTGGCTGTTTCAAACTCACCTGATAATCTATCTAGGATTCCCCTTATTTAGATTTCGTTCAACTCCAACCTTGTCAACAATAGTCTGCTTTACTAGTGCTCTATCAATGAAGGTCCAAGCGTTGCGGCACCCCAGGGCTTAGAGTTAGATCTTGGATCTTCAGGGAATATACTTTGACTTCCCGTTAAATTTATGGGAACACCGGGACAATGCTAGAAGGCTAAAAGGCGCACATCGAGGCAGACTACAATCGTGTGGCATTTATATCATGGATCAGGGCAAAAACAACGTCACGATGCAGGTACGTACGGCAACGGCGGAGACAACAGCTTAGCTCAGAAGGAGGGGGGATGCGACCATACTTTTCAATTATTGCTGTAATGGCGCTCTTCAGGTCAAAGGAGGCCCTTTTTCTTTTGCCGCTTGTCCTATTTTATTTGTATCAAATAAGATGCCTTTGCTTTGTCTTGATAAATGACCGGAAATTACGGAGAGGAAATACCTCTATAACCGCCTCTTTTGCCGGTGGCTGTGTTTCTTGAAGAGGAGAAAGGGGAAGAGCTGGAAAGAAAATATGCTGCTGCCTTTCAATGTGCCGGGGGATTTGGCAAGGCTAGAGTCCGAGATGAGGAGAGCTGGTTTTTTTGGGGAATATTGTTTACATGTTAAATGAGAAAGAAGAGGGAAACTTCTTGGCAAGGTAACCCCGAAAGGCGTAATATCAAGCATCTACATCTGTAGATCCCGCGGACTTTCGGGTCCTTAGGATATAAGCACGTTACTAGAGTCTACTGCGATGAGGAGCAATTGAATATACGCAGCGGCTTACACAATATGGGTATAATTGTAGTTAGATAGTGGCACATGACCTGCCCTCTATTCACTAAGAAAAGACAAGCAGCACCTCTCCCGCGCAAAGAGATCGCGAGGTCTCGCCCGTCATACATTTTTTTGGGTGAGAAGAACCGAAGGAAGTGAGACATCCGCTATCCTAAAGTTTCTACAGCATACATGTCGAAAAAGATGTCCTCATCCGAGACAAGCAGGACCATAGGAGCTGAAGATGTCGGCAAGTCTTCGGGGTATTTGGAGACTCGCTGTTCTGCGATAAGATGCAGACACGGAGAAAGAAAAGGAAAAAAAGAAGTCAGAATATAGCGCTTATTAGAAGACTGCGCCACCATTGGGAATATTGGCAGGCCAAGAAGATCCAAGAAGGTGGTAGCACAGGTACGGGTACAGCTACACGCACAGGTACTATACCACGTCACGTCACATTACCCATTGTAGTCAGCTACTAGCAACCGGCGACCAGGTACAACACGACAGCTACAACCCAAAGAATCACCAATCTCAGATATGCTGTAGTGCTATGCAGCACTGCAGAAACCCGTGTGTTCTTGCTTTGCTATTTTACTCAAGTCTTTCACAACAGTAGCTCCCTCTTAACCAAAGTAACAGAAAGTGCTGTCGTTAAACGTAGTAACCAATGGTAAGCAAGTAACTTTGTCCCTGGCCGTTTTCTGGCAGTTGCTCGGTTGCTCGCTCTGCTCCTCCCAAATGAAAAATAGGAAGTAGCCCAACCTTGCGTTTGTTGATCTTTCCCATCAAAGGGTCAGCTCCTGCTGTTCGTTCTGACTGTTGTGCAGCGACAGTCTGGACTTTCCATGGCTTTCTACACCTGTCCCTAGTCTGATCTAGGAAACTGCCCCTCACCGTTTCTCGTCACTCAGGTAAGAACCATCTTTTCCTCCTCTGTTTTTCTAACCCCCTTATTTTGAAGAGTTTAAAGAAGGACATCACTTCCCACCCACTTTCAGGCTTGTCCCTTTTTTCTTCCCTTCTCTTCTTTCTTCCCTTGCTTTCGTTCTTCTCTCGTCACATTTTTCTACTTCTACTTCTTCTTCTACTTCTTCTACTACTACGTCTTCTTCTAACTACCAAAATATCTTCGCATTACTTGTTTTCCCACTTTATTATCTTTCGTGCCGCATCCCGTTGGTTGTCTTCTTTTTATATCACACACCATCCCCGTCCCCCCCCCCCCAGTTCTTCCACCTCACATCATTATAGCTAGCAGCTCGCTGTTAGTCTCCCTTTTCAAGCTTTATATTTGGTCTTGGCCCCTCTTGTCTCTTCCTCGCTCTTTGCCCGCTTTAATCCTTCGTCTTGTTTAGCTTGTGCTTCTCCCTTGTTAGCTGCATCTTTCAACAACCGACTTCTTCCCAACATATTTTGTTCCACATTCACTTTGTCGCAGCCGATACAGCTTCTTCTCTTCGCCTCCTGTGACAGTATCAACAGGAGCCCTCTCTTTATCCTCTTATTTTAATACATCACGATTGTTCAACACCCCCAGCTTGCTTTTCGCCATGGCTTCCATTACCCAGCCCGCGTCTCCGCCTGGTGTCGACATGCCCATCCGGACGTCTACTGGCCTGACGGGCCTCAGCGGTTTCAGCGATGATGCCATTCCCGAAGCTGACCCCAATACGGTACGTCCCATCATCTACACTTGCTGCTTGTTATACATTAGACCAAACTGCTAATACCCCTATTTATTTAGACTGCCGGTTTGCTAGCGGAACGTCTTCAGGCTTGGAAGCACGCCGTGGTCTACCTCGAAGACTACATCACCGCAGTCGAAAAGATTCATAAGGCCCATGCCAAGGAGTATGAAAAGGCTCTTAAGGTAAACTTTCTATTTTTACAACCATTTCCATAAGCCAAAACATTGCATGCTAACCATCACCCTCATTTCATAGACTATTGCAAATCCTCTCCGTGAGGGCCACCATTTCGATGCCGACGCCGTTGGCTTTGCCAGCTTCTTCGAGAACATTCGCCTGAACACTCAAGCCATTGTTAACACTAACCTTGAAACAGAGAAGTCGCTCAAGGACGCAGTTCTCCCCATACTTGAACGCTTGCACAAGGAGATCAAGCTCAAGGTCAAGGAACTCGCCAATGGCGTTGGAAAGGGTGCCAAGGATGTGGAGAAGGCACGTGGCGTCACCCAGAAGCAAATTGAACTGTTGGGTCAACAAACAGCCTCTTATGAGTCTGCAGGTGCCCGCGTGTCCGGGCACGATGACCCATACGTCGTGCGTCGTGGCGTTGCGCATAGACTTCACAAGCAGGTTCAAGAAGAAAACAACCATCGCAACGAGCTGATTTCTGTGCAAGCTAACTTCTGCACATTTGAGGCACACATTATGGGCACTATTTCTCAGACTATTGAAGCCTTTACTGGAATTGTTGGTGGGCAGGGAGAGAACATTCGCATGCTTCACACTGACATGTTGGGCGCTGTGCAGCGTGTGCCCGTCGATTTTGAATGGCGCAAGTTCCAAGAGCGTTGTGCCGATCGTCTGATCAACCCCAACGACCCTCCTCGGGCTGTTGATTCAATTGTGTTTCCCAACATGAAGCATCCTTCAACCCAGCCCGTTGTTGAAGGCCTTCTAGAGCGTAAATCTCGCAACAAGCTGTCGTGGGGCCATGCTTCAGGCTACTATGTTATCACCCCCAGCAAATACCTTCACGAGTTCCGCGACACAGATGATGTCCGTGCTGACCCCAAGCCTGAGTTGTCTATTTACTTGCCCGATGCTGTTGTATCCCCGCCTTCTGGCGAGAAATTTAGTGTGAAGGGCAAGGATATCAGCAAGAACCTCAGCTCAAAGCTGACAGGTTCTTCAGAGCTCAACTTCAAGGCAAGCTCAGCAGCTGAGGCTCAGCGTTGGTATGAAGCCATGAAGGATTGTGCTACCGCCGGCGTGTCGCGTGTCAACAGTCTAGCCTCTCCAGCAATGCCTAGCTCACCCGTGGTTGCCGATATGAAGGTCCCTGTGGCCAGCCCTACAACACCGTCCGTAGTGGCAGCTACACAAGAAGCCGCTGTAGCAGGAGAGAAGGTTGCGGCCAAGTAAGAAAAAAAGTTTGTCTGCCATTTAATGTTCTGAAGGGAAGAAAGGGGGGGCGTGTTGAATTTTGCTCTTGATTGACTGGGTGACCCGACCCGACCTGAAGTCGGCAAGCCTAATGTCTAGAGTAGATCAGCCACCCACTCACTCAGCATTTGTCACAAACGAGTGTTGTTTAGGTGTGGTGCGGTGTATGTGTGTGTGTGTATAGGGCCGACTTTTTGCCTTTATGATTCCACTTGTCCAAGGTCTTGTTTATTGTTTGGATTATCTTGTTAATGCAGATTATTATTAGTGGTCGGCGCACATAGTTGATGACACTTAATGAAAGTATACGGAGGTTGACCTTGGCCTTGGAACAGACGAGCTGTCAAGTAATGTAGTGAGCAAGTAGGTGGAGAAGTAATTATTTTATGGCCTCAAATCTGGTGAGGGGCCTCGGTTTACAACGGGCCAACTGTAGTCACAAGCTTTCTTGGCTAGACACAGACAAAAGTCACAGGGGCAAGAACGTAAAATAAGTCATGATAAATTGTGATTTCATTTCATTACTGCATTTATAAGCAAGCTATAATTAATATTCTCAAAAAATGGCACGAAACCTAGATATCTTATGGCTGATGTTAGTTAAAACAAGTTAACATCACAGTAGCGAGCACGAGCACAGCGTGGATTGGAAAGGGTACGTATATATCAGTGCGTAGTTGCCCTGTCACAGGCAAATATCGGCATTGCTTATGGCTAAGTTGACCGTCGTGAAAAATTTTAAAGTCATCATGTAAACCCAGGAGGGAGAAATGGATGGGGGATATAGCGGGTGTATAGTTAAGAGGCTTACCGTTAGCAAGACACAGCAGCGTGTTGATACTTTTTTTGTGACAAAAGACACGTCGCCTTCTTTTGGGCTTTTTTTTTCCTCGTCCTCTTCTTTTAGATGGCTCAACATCCCATTTTCACTGAAACAATTCCAGTCAGGAAAACATGATCGACTTGAAATGTGTTTTGTTCCCTCTTCTTTCATTCTCTCATGTAGGAGTCAGATAAAAAGAATCTGTCGCTCGTGGCCTTTCGGCTCAGACATATGCTTGTCATTTGGATTCATATTTGGTTCATCACTGAACATACAGTGAGAGAACAAGAGAAGAGGGTGGACAATCGCTATCATAAAAGCTTATGCAAACATACCTAACGCCAGTGTTAGTGACAATCGCAAGCATAGCATGGTTTCCAGTGTACGGAGGCGATATAAATGGCATGCTTTCAGAAATTGCATGAATGGTATTAAAAAGATGTTGTCTGCATTGCAAGCGCAAATAAGACTCGTCATCTAAATTGGAATCATCATATGCAGGGAAGGAGTGTGTGTAAATATAATTGTAAGCTTACCATAAAAATTATTTAGAAATACGCATGCAGCCACGACTACAACATAGCGTCACCTGGGAGTTAGTCTTTAGATTTGTTAGCAAATATGGCCTTGATACGCAGTAGAGCTCTTCTCCAAGGCTCAGCAGAGCGATCATGGTTATTCAATCAGTGGGCGAGGTTTTCTAGGCCTGCCGCAAAAAGGCGTTATCGCTCATCCTAAATGTACCGTCTAAAGTACTCGGAGCCCAGTGCCGTTTCATCACAAAGTATCCATGAGCATCGCGCTGTCCTTGGGGAACCAGAGAATGTAAAATTTACCTTACAATTACGGTCCTTGTCCTATTCTGCATTCTATCGTTAGCAATAATGCTCATCTCACAGGTTGGAAGCAATGATAAGATAGAAAATGTAGGTTTCAAATCAGAAACAGCCAGTTGATATCGTCATTTGACATCAGACGGTAATTCCAACGTGCCGAAGCACAAAAAATTGATCATCAGAAGAAACAAGGGGACGGGTGGAATGAAGTGGGATGTGTAGTAGCGAGACTCTGTAGAGTTCTTGACTTACCAGTTGAACAGGACTTGAAATTACATGTCTACAAATACGACATTAAAAGCTCTAAAACTTGAATCATGGTTAGCCTGATGTCCATGTTACAAACAGTAATTTTATGGTCGCATAGACAATCATGAACTATCTCTTTCGAGATAAATCAGACTGACATACAATATAGTTTCATACCCCGAAGGGTCAAAGACTCTAGTTTGATTGCGGTTTTGCTGTTGTCATCAGGTAGATGATTGAATAGAAAGTGGTTTGGGGAAGCAACAGCTTGGGGCTTGAGAACTGTATGCAAATGAGATAGTGAACTTACTTGAGAGCATTGTCGATGCAGAAGAAGGAGAGAAATGGAAGTTGAGAATTGGGAACCGTCGTCGCGGTTTTGTAGAAACTTTTTTCGAGTGGGGCCTTTGGAGGCTTTAAGCGGGGCAAGCTGCATATAGATGACTAAGCTGGATTTGTAAGTCACGTGATATCGCGTTGGAGTACCACGTAGGTGATCTACACACACTCAAGGAGCGAAGCTCTCATAGAGCCCATGAGACTCTATGCAATAGTTAGGACATACTCTTATCGTTTATAGAGAAGATATATCGCTCTTCTCTTTCAGCGTGCCGTAGAAATGCCTGAAATTGCCGAAGGTTGGTCCGTGTGTCTATGCGTTAACCTGAACCCTTTCGCTACTAACATTACATTAATCTTAGTCGCAAGAGTTGTACACTTTCTACGGAAGCACTTACTAGGAAAGACGATACAAGTTGTGACAGCCGTCAATGATCCAATTGTGTTAAAGAGCGATATTAAGGCTGAATTAACACACCGAAAAGTACGCAGCCCCTCATCTCCACACAGACAACAAACAAGCCCGAAATAATACTGACATCTAATCTTTCAGGTTCTTGAAATAGGAAGACATGGGAAATATTTTTGGTAAGCCCGTTCTCTATGTGTATACTTTTTATAGGCTATGCCTAATCTAACACCGTGAATTCTAGGCTAAGCCTAGACTCCAAAAAGTGTGTCGTGATGCACCTAGGAATGACTGGTATGTGATATAATCATGACATTCTTCTTCACAACAAATTGACATAGTGTGCACTGCCGATACAGGCTGGATCCATATTCAGGGCAACAAAAACGCGCCGGAGAGCTGGTATAAACGGATGAAAACCGGAACAGAATGGCCACCAAAGTTCTGGAAATTCCACTTGGAGACAAAGGAAAACACCCCTGTCAGGATTGCCTACACGAACTCACGACGTATTGGTCAGGTCATCGTAGTAGATGGTGACAGTCACTCGGTTCGCACTAAGCCGCCCTTAGATAAACTCGGCCTCGACCCTATCAACGATATCGTCTCCGCCGAGTGGCTTCAGACTCAGCTTGCAAAACGCCGGTGCCCAATAAAGGCATTTCTGCTAAATCAGTCAGTTTTATGTGGTATTGGGAACTGGGTTGCGGACGAGGTTCTATATCATGCACGGATCCATCCCGAAGAGCTATGTTGCAATATCACGGAAGAGGTTTCCGTGCGCCTTCATCGCACTATTATGTTTGTATGCCGTTTGGCCATCGACAAGCTGGCAGACGAGTCTTTGTTTCCTGAAGACTGGCTATTCAAGCACCGCTGGGCTCGTGGTAAACACGGGCCTGGGCCTTTACCTAACGGTGAGCCTTTAGCTCTAGTTACCGTTGGTGGCCGAACCAGCTGCTTTGCGCCTAATTGCCAACTACTCATAGGCAAGCCCGCCTACAAGCCTACAAAAAACATAACTCATGCAAAAGCTAAGAGTACTGTCGAGAAAATACAAGATGAGGAACCCAAAGCGAAGGTCAGTCCTGAAGACCAAAGTGGCGCCATCACAAACGAGGCGAAACCAGTGAAGGTATCTTCGCGACAAAAGAGGCCGTTGATCCGAGATGAATCTGCGGACGAAGCAGATCGGCTATCCTTGCCTCGTCGCCGCACAAGGAGTAGCACGAAAAACTTGGCTTCAAAGTACTTTGAGTAAAGGATGATATTCTAGATACAATCATAGATCCTAGGGTTAGACAGAAGAAAACACCGTTTTCACTTAGGGTCTGAAGTCGTTCGGTGCTCCACTTTAACGTTTAGCCCATGATTAGTCGCGTTGCAACGTCAGAGGGCCTCGATATTAGTAACTAACGACAAGGACAAGCCTTGATTATCGAATCACTATCAAATCAACAACCCACTCATGATGTTATCAGAAGGCCGTCGACGGAGATTAATGAATAATAGCAACAGCTCTCCTCGGAGATCGTCTGGGGTTCGAGATCAAGAGAGTGATGATGACGATATGGAACCCCAAAGAAGCACCAGCCGCGGTGTAAGATATGAAGAAATGGCCGGACCACCTAATGCATCATCAGCGGAAGCTATGAAAAAAATTGTCGCCAGTCGCGAGTCCCAGCGTATCATTGAAGAATCTCGCGCTGCCATGGACGGCATCAACAAGGCTATTGCTGCTGTCAATGATGCGATGCTATCACAGCGCAAGAATGTGGTCAAAATTCAACGGCAGGCTGGCGGTGGTAATAGCGGTGTGGATGGCGAAGAAAAAGGTCTCTGGGGTGAGAATGAGATTGAGGAGCGGGATGAATATCTGGCAAACACACAACAAAAAGCTGAGTCGGCCCTACAAAAGTTGGTCGACTCTTCGATTGACATAACAACTCGGGCAGAAGCAGCTTTTCGCCAGCTGATCGACGTCATTGCAGAAACCGAGGATTTTAACTTGGCTATGGAGAGTGCAGCAGAACAAGTCCGGGTGGCTAGTCGTCAGCGCGCAATACTTGAAGATGAACAGGCTCGGGCCCGAGCAATTCGAGAACAAGAGAACCAAGATGGCCTTGAAGCAGAAGAGGCTAGCGAAGACCAGAAGCCAGTTGTCAACGATGGAGCACTAGAAGCAACCGAGATCGCGCCATTCGCGCCCTTGAAAGACACTCTTTCAGCAGCAGTCCGCGCTAAAGATGGGGCATACAACTCCATGTCACTGTACCAGCGATATGCTACTAACAACGACTATGCAGCTTTCCGCCGACAATTGAATCGCAGCATATATGACGACACACGTGAAGTACCGGACAAAAAACGCTGGTTTGACGAGGATGGTAGGCCAGTACTGCCCACTCGTGAAGCACTACTAGGCATCGAGTCAGACACAGAAATGCGGAATGGTTCGGATGATGAACTAGTTATTCAGCGCGTCAAGCAGGACTTCAAATGTCCACTATCATTGCGGGAGCTGGAGAATCCGTACGGGACGTCGAAGTGTATCCACGTGTTTGAAAAAGAAGCCATATTTGCATATGTAGCTCAGTCCGGGAGGAATGCGACTGTTCAGTGCCCTCAATCTGGATGCTCTGCCGTAAGTCCATTCTACGAGATTCTTTCCTGTCTCCTTGCCGTTGATTATTTGCTAATGTATCACTCATGACATTAGACCTTCACGCGATCGGATCTCGTACTTAATCAGGAGGTGCTCATCCAATTGGAGCGTCGCAAACGCCGCAGAGCCCGCGATGAATCCGACAACGAGGAAGAACAAGAGGATGCCGACGACTACGAGTATGCGTCTATCAACACCACAGCTATTGATGTTTCGATGGATGTAACCAAGAGAGAACCAAGATAACGATTAGATGCACGCTGCATGATTCGCGACTCACTCGATTCGATGTAGGGTGGGATAAAACATGCTACTTTTTTGACCCCCAAAAATAATTTCATAAAAGGACGGAACTTTATTAAAATAATGATCCCACTCATGCGCCCTGTAGACCATCTATACCCTCTCTCCTGTGCGTCGAATTGTTATTTCTTTTACACTGGGTTGGACTCCAAAATTACAGGGTGGATGTAAGTACCGACAGCCCCATACGGATGGGTTGGAACGAAATCCGGCCACCATAAATTTTCATCTGGGTACCACACATTGTTGATAAAGGTTCCCCAGCCGGAAAGAATTTGCGCGATTGTAGTGCTAGAGCAGGTGGATTTCAAGGCTCTCATGTAGCACTTGGAACCCATCTGGTCAGGAAGCGGGAGTTTATCATCAGCCGTACTTTTGCCAATGGTGGCATAGGTGTTGTAGTTGATGACCTGGCCAGTAGAAACACTAGCCGATTTTATAATACGGGCAAAAACTTGGAAGACAGTCTCGGGTTGGTACGCAGCAACGTGATGGCCAGCGTTAAAGATACGGCTAAACGAAAGACGGCCAAACTGGCGTACTCTACCCCCGATTGTGTCAGCGTTGCTGTGAATGGCAGTATATCCAGCCTTGGGGAATTCAGTAGCGTATTTGCCGCCAGCTTCCTCGGCAATGGCTAGTGACAGGGCCTCGCCACCCAACCAGTTGCAAAAGAAGTCACGGTCTCCGTATATGAGGCCAATGTTTACACCCCTGTTGAGAGCCCCGGCTAGATATGGTACTATGGGGCCATAAGCCCAGTCGCCACTTTTGAAGAAACCCTTATAGAAGTCCATGTTGATTTCAGTAAAGTTAACCGGAATACCTAGAGCTTGCTGAACATGTGGGCGGTTCAAGTACTCCAAATAGTTCAATGATGATGCAGAGAAGGGGAAAAACTGCGTTATGTCTTTTGTGGAGCGGCCGGTCTCCGAGTACCAGGAATGGTTTTCAGCACCACAAACAGACAAAGCTTTGTGACATATTTCTTGGGTTTCTGCACTGACGGCGCTACCGTAACCAAGATACTTGGTTCTCTCATGGCACATAGCAAGTGCCTTGTCGCATTTTGAAAAACCAGCTTCCAACCGCTTCTTGTTATCGATATAGGACCCTTCATCCATAAGTTTGATGTCATAAGGGTTGCGCTGTGCCTGGTCAAGGTTATGGGGCATCTGCACCCGGGCATCCACACAGCCGTTCAAAATACCTATAGAGATGACCTTGATGGGGAAAGTTCTCAATCTAGCGAATACAGCATCAACATTTTTCCCATGACGCAGAGCGTTCCGCTCGTTAAAGTAATCGGAAAATACAGCCGCATACTTGCCACCATAGCCCTCAGCGAATATGTTGAGACCAATGACATCGTCGCCACGAGGAGCTAGGTCAGGGAAAGCAGAGTAGAACCCCTGCAGGAAGCGCCACGTGCTGTGAGCAGCCTGCTTAGTGTGAGTAATGGGGATGTCTTTCGAGGGGAAGAATCCCGAATAGGTAAGGAAGCTTGGGACTTCCTTTTCCTCAAGATCAGGCTCAGAAAGAGTGTATGAGCGTTCCAAATAATCTAGGACTCCACGGTTGATCTTGTCATAGGATAGGCCAGATCCGACAGGCTGTGAAAAGAAAGAGAAGGAGATTAGTCTTGCTAAGTCCACTGGGAAGATTCGAAGAATGTGCCCTTACCTGATCGATAAACAGCAGATTGGAGCCACGGTCCCATCCCCATTTATTAGCGACAGTCTCAAGAGTCTCTATGCTCGTCTCAATCACGCTACAAGGACCCTGACCAGAAAAGAAGGCATTCAGAGCACTCTCACCAGGGTTACCTCCAAGCCACAGGCTCAGGGCATTAGTTGGCTCACGAGCCTCAACATACCAGAAAAATATGTTCTGCTCAGGGATGCCGCCGTCGGCGGGAATAGTAATATAGCCAGTGATCTGCTTCTGATAGGGAAAGACTGATGTGCAGATTTGGTCTGGGAGTTGCTTATACCGTACAGTCATAGTATCGTCAATTGGAATCTTCCCTGAAATCTGCCTGGTGAATCTGGTCGGCGGATAGTGGGCGACGGTGAACGATGGGGCTATAGCCAGCCACATCAAGGCAGCCTTGCCTAAGGAGGCGACACTGCCGAGGCCAAGCATAGCGATAGGGCTATACAAGACAACGTTGGTGGCGAGTAAAAGAGAACAGTGGGCAGAAAGACTGCAAAGGAATGCAATTCAATGCAATGCAATACTAGAACGAACGAACGAACGAATGGAGGAAGTAATAGCGGAATCTCGGATGTGCAGCCTAGAGAACGAGATATCGGATGGCCTAAGGGATAGAAACAACAACCAAGGCCGTGTCGTAGCTAATGGACAGCAAACTACTTATATATATTTAGCCTATCGGTCTCATGGCCTCCACACTCTGCCCCCAAAGCTCGGTTTTTTCACTCTAATGAAAAATCGACAGCTCAAGCTAGAAGAACTGTCTGAAATTTCCCATTCCGCTTTCAGTCGTAGAGCGGAAGGCCAGAGTAGTGTCCGGGCATTCATGGCTTGAAAAAAAGCATTATTTGCAAGGCCTGTGATGGTGCGTGCATGAAAGAAAGAGAAAAAAGTGTTTTTAGGCACAAGAAAACAAGAGAAGAAAGGAAGGGAAAACAGGCTAACCGAGTTTGAAGCAGAAACAGCCTAGATCTTAGCATTTTGTTAACTCCGTTCTGATAGTTGTATGTTTTTTGTGGTTGGAAGACGAATTCGTAGAGGACTTGACGTTGAAATGTACCTACCTACCTGCCTTGTTTGACATTTTCTAGCTTCCAGATTGACGCTAGAAGCTTAATAGAAGCAAGCAAGTGACAGAGCCTCCCGAAGGACAAAAATAGAATCACAGTACATTATACTATCACGCACGGCTCTCCAAACATTAAGCAAAAGCATATTTGCAGCTCTAGATACGTAGCATCTTGTCTACAGACTCTAAGCCATAGCTTATAGGTATAGAACAGACGAAATACAGAATTTATACCAGCTCTATAGCATCATGCCAGGTACCTACCGTTAGAAGGCTTATCAACAAGCCCAGTGCGCGGTGTGCCAACTAGCGACGATCCACAGAATAAAGAATAAAGAAAGCATATAACCCTCGAAAATAGACTCTCCAAAGTCCGGTACAAGGCAGAGCGCGGAACAAACCGTATTGCGATGAGAGGATGCTAAACCAACACCGGCTCCGCCAGGAGGCTCTCCTATAGCACAATGAGTATCCCACGTCACATAGTCGGCTTTGCTTGCGGTTAGAGATAGCTCGGCAATGCGCGATGGACAGTGCTGATGCTATGCGCGATTATTCATTACGCGCTTAAGGATTATATGTCCCTTTTTTTTAGTATATTATTGTCTCTAGAGTTTTATTACCTTTTCTTTCACGGCTTCGACGGCTCGATATTTTTCAATTTGCTCGAAAGCACAGACTTTGACGACAATACATACAGTTCGTCGCGGTTTTCAGACCGGAGAGCTTGGGGTTCACGGGCTGAAATATGCCGCAGAATGAATGCTTTTTTTTAAAAAAAAAAAAAACTATAAACAAGACCAGTCGGTCTTTACTTCTCCGTTGTGCGATGTGTTCTCCCGACTGTTTCTTTGAAAGGTGTCCAAGGTCGAAACCCTATCCACGACGAAGTTAGGGTAAGCGACTAAGAACTAGGGTTATATAAAAATGAGTCTCTTCCCTTCCAACACCTTGCAAAGGACTAGGACCAGGACTAGGACCAGGATAACTGATACAAGCAATGATTGACAGCGTAGAAGGCTGCAAGCCACTTCAAAATACGAATATGAATGCAGCTAAAGTCTGCTATCGTTGTTGCCGCCGCGCATTCTGACCTGCTACAGAAGCCAGAGACTTGCTTTCCAACAGCTTTGAATCTTCCGCGATGAGTGCCGCCAATAATAGCACATCGGCTTCCGATGTCATCACATACATCGGTGTGCCCCTTGCCGTGCTCGGCGTCATGCCGATCCTTTACAACACAGCTGTGACACTAGTAGTTCAGTCCAACATCCGGCAAATGCTACGGAACAGCAAGCTAGAGGGCGTGACACGCAGCGATGTCTTCAACCGCGTGATAGAGATTGAGATTCCCCGTTATGCCATCAAGCCGTGCGACCGACTGCGTGACAGGGAGGAGTACTGGAGCACGAGCCGGTCACCGAGTATTATCCCGGGTGGCTCGTGGATGACCTTGAACTGGCGTAAGCGTCTGATTGGCTCTCGCACACAGCGTGTTGCTTACACAGACCAGGTGAGGCAACCCCAAGCAGAGGTTGCCTTTGATGACTTGGTCTCGTATCTGCTGGATCTTGGTTAGTGCATCATTTTCATCCTAAGATTCCTGCAAATACCGTATAAACTTATTTCTAACATTCGGGGCGTACTAGGTGCTGTGCCAGAGCCAGAAGGCTGGAAGATTCTACGCTCGAATGGCCTATGGACGCCTGTAGGCTGGGACCTGATGAAAGGCCCTAGCGGTCAAAAGGCCCTTAGCATCGCGCCGCTAGACGATTCAGACGGTAATCTATCGCTTGCTATTGCCTGGTCGTCAAATTGGACTACGAGGAATCTAGACTCCCTACCGCCATATTGGATACGACTGCCCCCGCCCATTTTGCCATTGCCCAAGTATGAGGTTGCCAAAGAGGGAGTGGAAGGCTACGGAGACGGTGCGAGCACTGGACAGGAGAATGCCGGTGAGCTAGCATCGTCACGTGCAGAGAACAGCCTGGGACAAGAACCCGAGGCTAAAGGCAAAGAAGTACCGCAGCCCAACGCTACGACAGACATTGTACAACAACAAGCTGATGCTAATTCTACTCGAGCTATCTGTTGTCACGTCTCTTCTGAAGGTCTAGTTGAGGCCATTCCGCAGGCTGATCACGCCCAAGTCTTTCCCCTACCGGAGCCCTTGTATATCGACCACCTAAAGGCCTCATCAACTAATCTTGGCGGGGTCTGGCTTGCCAGCGCACTCACCGCCTATGGAGTGTCCAGCAACACCGTGTTGTGGAACTATAAAGTGCCCAAGGAAATCGTGCGTCTAGCGTCTAGCCCGCTAATTCCGTGTGGCGTGCTGGAATTGCTCGGTATCGTTGATGCAAGCCAGACTCCCGACTGGGGCACCCCTGATGTGTCCGGACAGAGGTCACTGGAGCGTATGGCACGGCGATCACGGGATCACGTGCAGGTTTTAGCACGCGAAGCACAGCTCTCGCCGCAGGAGCGGATGAAAGCACAGACAGAAAGAATGGCGCGCGAGCGTCAGGAGGACTTTGAGCACTGTAAGTAGGAGATGGCGTGCGTTTATAATTGGAGTTAGCTAGAGGTAGCTTGGCTCTGCTACCTGTTTCCTTCTTTTCTTCGCTCTTCACTTTTACTAATTCTGTTTCCCCCTATCTAGTTATAAGTGAAAGCGCTGAGCGCCGTCGCTTTCTTGACCAGCGCCGCCGCGAAGCCTTCCAGAGCCCGAAATGGGCGCCTAGCCTCTTGGGCGATCATATGCTTGCTTGGCTTAAAGCACGACACCACGTTCCCGAGTCCGCAACAGTGAAAGAAGCAACAGGCCAGTCACTCCATGGCATCGTACTTAATGGGGCATTTGCTAAGAAGATCTTCACTATATTGGAGTTGTGGACGGACTGGGCTGCTAATGCGGGTATGCGCAAGGAAGACTTTGACACGCTCCAAGCAGATATTGAGAGCTTTGCCTGGGCAGCAGTGCTAGTCGCAGTAGTTAGCCAGGCGGGCGAGGCGGTAGAAGGCAGGCTAGCCAGTGATATGCAGGAGTGTTTGCGCATGTGGAAATATGTGCGGCTCGGGTGAGTTATAGTAGTGTAGTTGAGAAGGAAAGTTTGTTTTAGGACAACATTATGGTAGCTACGTTGTAGTATGGTTATGAGAGCTAATGTGAATCACGTATTGAGAACATTTAGTAGTGAACCAGAAATCTAAGCAATGGTTAGGAGCCCCAAATAAAAACATGCAAGCATTAAAAGTCACTACAACGGCTCTTAAGCCGAGTATTGCAACAGGGAAAAGCTGTCTACTCAATAAGGAAATTCTCCGCAACTGTCTTGGACTCCTGGGAGAACGTGACCTCCTCGTCCTCTTCCACTAGAGAGACGGTTTTAACCTAGGTGACGAGCATGTTAGCAATTAATTCGTAAGCTGCCATATCGACTTATTCATAATACTCACTTCAACATCTACGAACGGTGTAGGCTTGGTGAAGCGCACGTTCATTGGGAAGAATTCCTCCTCATCATTAGCCTCGGCCTCGAACTCAAAGGAGCCTGAGGAGTTAGCCTGGGTAACCTCGCCCAGTGTCCAAGTTAGGGTCTCGCCATCCATTTCATACTGTGCGTCGTAGCTAGTCACTACTGGCTCAGAAGAGTATGGTATGTAGATAGCAACGTCATTGAGATCCTCGCCGCCCGTCAGCTCATACTCAACGGTTAGCGAGTATTTATCAGAGTCCTTGTTGATCCATACAGTAAAGGTGATTGGGCAGGCACTAGTATCATCAACCTTGGGCGAAGCTTTCCACCGCAAAACACCGACTGACGCATTGACGGGGAAACCACGGGCGGTGTTGGCCATCTGGATGATACGCGAGCTGTTGAACAAATTCTTGTCGACATTAGGATGCGGGCGGAACTGAGCGCCGTGCTTGGCATTGGCCTTGACATCTAGCTTAATCTTGGTCATGCTGGCATCAGAGACCCGCAGAGATAGGTCGCCGTTGACAGACATGGAATTGAGGGTTCCATCGCGAGTGATCTTGGCAGATATGGTCTCGGAGACGGTGGTGTGAATGACATCGCGATCGACAGCGCTGTGATGTTCTTCTGGAGCGGCAGCATGACTTGGTGCTTGGGGTGTGGGAGCGACGAGAGGTGTGTTATCGATTTCGGAGCCCATTTCGCCCCGAACCCGCTCGAACATGTCAGTAGTCTTTGACTTTTTACCAAGCTGCATACCTTTGCCTTTAAAGGTGGACCTGTTTTTTGTGTGACGTTAGCATGATAGACTCAGGGATAGCACGCCAGAGAAATGCTTCAGAAATGGGGTCACTAAGGAAATGTACTCACTTCTGGAAGGTCTTGTTCTTCTCGGCCTCATAGGAGTCAAACGTGTCCTGGGCAGCAGGCCGGCTGGAAGCAGGAGAGTTGTATGAGGAGTAGGTGGGAGTACGAGGACCGCCCATGCCACTGCCCATGCCTCCTCCCATGCCTCCTCCCATTCCGCCCATACTTCCAGGGCCACGGCCAGCACGAGCAGACTCCTTGCGCTGGAGCTCAAGCTGCTTGGCCTTGCGTTTGCGCTCCTCCGTGGCCTCGAGTTCCTTGTTTCTGGCAATGATTTCCTGGATGCGCTCTTCATGAGATTCCATCTCGAGGAAGGTCTTGATCTGGCTGATGGTAAGATTTTCCCGGTATCCTAGCGTCACAATCTCGTCAAATGCGCTCAGTAGATCGTAGGCATGGTTGAGGATTTCGCGCTCATCCAGGCTTCGGCATGTACTAGTGACAACTTGCGCAAAAAGATGCAGGCTGTCAATGTCCTGTAGAATGTTGGACTGCTTGTTGGTGATCAGGACCATGTAGAGCTCATCGAGGGGCTGGTAGACAAATCGCACGCTATCCTGCTCGACAGTAGTGTGTTGTGTGCCACTGTCAGCTAGCTTGGGGAATGAGGCAAGCAAGCCTTCGATTCGAGAGCGGGGCATCTCGTGGAATTGGCGGGAAAGAACAGCCTTTCCGCCACGGGTGCAGATTGAGGCGGCGAGAACGACCTATAAGAAAAATCAAAACCATCGTTAGTTGAGATAACATGGCGGGCGTGGTAGCAGCAAAGGGAAGCTCTTGGTCTGGTGAGGTGGCAGCTTTTGCACGTACCATTATGGATGCTTAGGTGGGCGATGACGACTAAAAGGGGGGTTTGAAGCTGTGGCAATCCGACAAAGAAGTAAGTTTGGCGATCAATTCAGGAACGCCCAGACGGCAGTGTTGAGTGCTGGTGATAATTGGTGAGTAATGGGTGATTATGAATCTCCTATCTAGCTGAAATACAATACATGGCCTTGTTTGTTCCTTAACAGTTAAGGTGTCGTCTCAGCAAAAGCCAATGGGGACCGTGCATGACAACCAGATAGTGGGGCTCTTAGACTTGGGGCGTTTGAGTAGCCTGTGGCAGTGGCGCTGCGGGGGCTGCTGCAGTGCTCGAGGGTTCTGTAAATCTCTGTGAATCTCTGTGATGAACCAGTCTCCTAACTTAACATTAAATATTGCAACTGGCCGGAAAACCAGCGAGATCTGCACCACCAAGTCATAGAACTACCAAAAAGCGCATTTACTTGCCTGTCTCCCTTGGTGCTCGAACTTCAAGCCCGAGGCCATTTCATATGGCTTCACGTGACAGCTACCACTAAAATCATCACCCAATAAAGCACTTACAGCGGTGTTCTCGGCTAATTGTCGGCTCTTTTCATAGGACCTTCCGACTTCAGGCAAAAACACGAACGCGCTCCTACCTTACCCATTCCATTCTAGTGCCCAAGAACAGTCAGCCCGGATCCACTTCTTTTGTTCTCCTCATTCTAATAGCCAATTCAAGCAAGTAATTTTATTCTTCCCGCTTCTTTCTTCCCGTCGAGCTCTCACACTTGTTCTCGCGCCCTCTAATACAACACCCACTCTCCTTTTCTCCATCACCTTTATGCCTTTTGGCTATTTTCTTATCTTCTCGCCAGAATCGGGCTCCTTAGGACCCTTTGTGTTTTCTTCCCTTTGTAAATTTGATCAGGCTTAGACTTGGCTTACAAACCGTCTTTGCTTTTTACTCTGTTAAAGCCCTCCTCTACCTAACTACAGATACATATCGCTGATCTCCACGACAAAATCGATACTGGCCTTGTTTTCAACCAATATTAGGCAGCCAGGATTCATCTGTCTTTGTATCAAATAAAGAGGGTTTGGCCTCCTCAAATCGTCCCAACACCCACTTATCACCGCAACTTCACACAATCAACTCGCGCCTATCATTCTTCCCACGCCTCAAAATCCGAAACGCCTCTCCTACAACTATAGAACCACCAGGCGCATTCTCTCCTATCTTCATTCGCGATATAGAAACAAACACTCATACAAGCCGCCACTCCAGCCATGACAACCGCCATCATGTCGCAAGATGGCGCCGATGGTAAATTAGACCTCGATATCATCAACTTCGAAGCGAGCGACAACACCTCGGTTCCCTTTGACAGCAAATACGACCCTGCCGATAACGAGATTGATTGGGAAGATCACAAAGAATTTGCTTCCGAACAACGGGATGTCTCCACTACACAAAATTCCAACTCCCATATCGTTACTGCCTCCCTCCTTACGCCCGAGTCCAAGATTAACGCAACCGTTGAAGAAACCGAAGCTACCCAGGATCTTGCCTCAACACACTCAGCAAACGACAACCCTAAACAAGGCTTTGAGAATGAAATCTCCTACGAGCTCGAAATAGAGGCCGACAAGATCACGATGCATAACGCACCAACGATCGATAGCGCAGAAAACGAAGAAAACGAAATCGACTATGAAGATAACATCGAGGAGGCCGAAAACGATACCGCTCAGCTAGCTAGCGCTGGCTCTGATGGTCAAGAATTCGCTACGCATCCTAATCCTGATGAAAGCTTTGACGGCGAGGCTCCGGATGGCGCCCTCGTTAATCAGGAATTCCCCGAACCTGACGCTACCGAAAATGCTTCTATGATTGTTCATGGTGACTTGACTATCGCTGACGGTCAGCTAGTCGCTGATGATGATCACGATCAATCTGGAGTATCTCTCGATGATGACACACACGACGGAAATACTGCCAGCCAATCCCATGCCGATGACGAGCAGGATGCTGCAGAGCACGAGAGCGCCGATGCAAGCCCTATTGACGATGAAGACGATGATGGTTTCCCCACTAGCTCAATAGACCCCGACATCACAGTGCGATACAACGGTGAAGAGTACCCGCTGTTCCATGGCCAAAACAATATTGACACACAGATGGGCTTTTTCCATGACATGGGCGTCTTGGATGTCCCTATGGACGACGTCTTTTCCAGCTTCAGAAATGAGCTCTCTGACGACCTGGATGAGAACGAAGAATTAGTCTTGCAGATCGACGACCTTGGCTTACAGTATGGAGAAGTGAGTTTTAACCGCCTCGTCCCAAAAGGAATTTCATATAAATTACTAACTTGCAACCCTCAGTCAACTAATCCCGATATTTTGTCTTCTGTCACACTTCGTCAGTTGTACAGTTTGCTTGCAAAGTTAGCACAAAACCAAGACCCTTCTTCCACTCCCACCATGTACACCTATCTCAACACAAGATTAAATTCTACTCGCCGCCTCACCTACCTACTCCAGGAAGCCTATAGCGGCTCCAGCCTGGAAAGTGTCGCGCACCGGTTCCCACAAGAAATTCCAAGCGAGCCCTCTGTCGACGATGCCGACGAAGACATGGATGATATTGACATAATCGATGACGATGAGTGCAGTGAAGGTCCCGAGGATGACGAGGATGGACAAGAGAACGAAGAACAAGATGAAGCCGCACAAGAAGAGTACAATGATCAATCAGCAGAAGAGGAAGGCGATGAAGGGGAAGAGGATGAAAATCAAGAGGATGATGAAGATGAAATTCCTGCGGACGATCTCGATATGAGATCCCAGCAAACAACGGCCGAGCAACATCATTCATCTACCAACGAACAGTATGATCCCAATGAGAGTTTGGATGATGCTAGTCGTGAGGAGTACCTAGATTTTGCAAGCGGTGCTGGTAACGGTGATGACGCCCATGACGATGCCACCCTAGTTCAAAGTGAAACTGGCCAAAATGAGCTGTACCTGGATGAGCACGAAGACGGTGGTGTCAGTGTTGACAACGCCGAGTTTCTCGCATATGAAGGCGACGGTGAGTATTCATTCATTTGCGGTATCCTTGCTGGCCAGCGAAGCTAACATGAACCTTCTAGTTGGTACTTCAGGTCTTGAGCTAGACAACCAGCTCGAAGTCTCCCTGGATTCTACTAGCATTGGAGAAAGCTTCGACGCAACCAACTTTTCTGCTGCTGATGTAGATGTTGGAGCTGATTTGGACACTTTCTTCGACATTAACGGAGAAGTGGTAAAAGCTGAGCCAGTAGTTGGTGAAACCCAGGCTAGCGTGGCATCTAGTGCTACGGAGCATGGTGATGAGATTACTTACGACGAAGATGACGACGATAACGCTGGAGTCGCCCTCAACGTTGAAGATATCAGCTCTGTGTCGCAATCCAATGAGATAAACGACCAAGGAAAGCGTCTGCGCTCCGAGGAGGAGGATTTACTCGAGGATGATGAAAGTGGTGAGTCTAAATTAGGATAATCTGTCCGTCCAGCGCCTTGCGTGTGTTTACTAACGGTGTCTCAGATGCCAAACGGATCCGCTCTTAAATGGCCAACCATCAACCACCCCCACATGAGCTAGCTGGCCTTGGATTTTTCTGTACCAGAGCTTCATCTTCACCCCGTCTCGTTACATTGATTCTGACTTTGGCAGGGCTATTTCATTGCTCTTCCTCTACTATTTCCTCTCTCCATTTTTGTCATCTCCCCTTTACTTGCTATTTTCCTCCCGTCTTGCCGTCACTGAACATGCGGCAATATGAGCAGACGTGCTCTTGTTTCTTCTTTTCCCACATCTTCTACATCTATACAGCAATCGCAGTGATTGTTTTCTAGCTTCTTGGCTAAGAATGCGTGTTCAAGCAAGACCTCGACAACTAGTTATGTTGTGCGAGAAAACATTGAAAATCTATTTAGCAGGTGAGCACTTGAAACTACGAAACTTGACACTAACCATAGGGAGGTCTTTTCGCTTGTAAATCGGCTTTTGTATCATTATTCATACAAGATCCTGCGTCTCAACCAGGTAACGCTTCCGCTCCATGATTGTGCGCAGTTGAGCTAAGCTGTCTGTTACGTTTATCCAAGCCTAGGCGATGTCATGCTTCATCGTTGTTAACAAAAAGTTTATTTGAGCACCACTCATCCATCATAACTGGTCTATCATTTCCTACAACAGATCACCATGTTCCAGATCCATAACATTTACTCTCATGGCCAATCAACCCCCTGGACTGTTGGCTCTGGTGCTTAGCGTTTGTTATTTGATGCTACGCCTCCCTATCACTTCATCCCCCCTCTTGCCCATTTAATCGTTGGTGATCCATCTCCATGCTGGGGCTTGTTGATGAGTCTCAGTAAGACCAAGCATGATGCCTTTCATATTTTACCACCCGTCTGCGTGACATCACACGCCCTTCATTGTGTGCCATTGGTATACAAAACACACTGCTCTCATCGTGCTCTACTTTATCATATCTGCTTTGTTTCTTCTCCCTCTCTCTTCCTTTTATGTCTAAATTATTCCCCGGTTTGATTTGGTAGTGTTTCATGGATCTGGTCTTTGAGTTATTTGTTATTCTTAGTTTTCTGTCGTTTGCCGTAAATCCTCACAACTACAAATACCTTAACCCATCCTTACTAAAACTGGCTCGATGTTGCAAATGCTTGTGTCTATGAAACTAAAGTATACAAAAGCGGGACCAATTCGGTGATCACGTGATCTGGACCCTAGTATAACATGAAGCTTGCGTCTTCTGCATCTTGATCAATGCGCCAGGGATAAACCTTTCACTCACTTCTTTTCTTTTCATCAAAGTCGCGTCGCTGATTTGTTTAGAAACTTCAATTCTTTATTCTGGTGTTGACATTGCGAACATCTTCCGCTTCCTTCTCCCTTGACGAATATTCTTTACTTCGAATCCAAGTCTACGACGCATTTATTTGCTTGCCTATAGTCATAAATTCGTTGTACAAAGTCTTTTGTTTACTTTTACGTTTTGGCGCAGTTTCTACAGCTACGAAGAAAGTGGCTCCCTTGCAGTCCGCTTGGTTTTATTCTTGGTTTTTATCACTGGGGGCTACTTTATCGTGTCTTTGTATTTCGTTTTTTGCTAGTATACAATGCCTCCTGCAAGAAAGCCCAAGGCTAAGGCCAAGGCTGCACCCCCAGCTACCTCGACATTAGGTGGCCTTGTCGAGGATTCGGAGCTTGAGGACGATCTTTCGAACATGAGTGTGACGCGCCCGGCCCCCAAGAGAAAGACGAGAACAGCTACAACAACGGCAGCAAAGACGAATAAAGCCCTCGAGAAACAACCTGAACCCGAATCCCCGGCAGAGCCAGCGCCCAAGAAGCGCGGGCGCTCTTCGGCTATGGCAAAAGGAGGAAATAAAGTACAAAAGTCGGTGACAAAGCCAACACGGGCAATGAGTTCCCGCACGAAGCAGGCGCTAGCTGATGAGGCAACACTAGTGTCGGAGATGTCGACAATGAGCACACAAGGGACAACAGGGCGCGGGAAAGCTGTCGCGACCCAGAATGCGATTATTGAGGATGAGTACGAGGATATGATAGACATGTCAGATACGCAGCCCATAGCGCCAAAAAGGGGAAGACAGACAAAGAAAAAGGTAGTGGTGATGGACCCTAGTGCTGATACTCCGCCAGCTAAGAAGCCACGTGGGCGCGCTGCCAACAAAGCGCCAATCGAACCAGAGCCAGAGGCCGAGCTTGAAGAATCACATATGGACGAGCCGACCGAGGCAATGGAGGGAGAAGATGATGTAACTCAAGCCACTGCTATACCACCTTCTCCGCCACAACCACCAGCAAAAGCAGCATCTGCTTCTAGCCTACGTGGCAAGAAGAGACCTGCACCGGTAGATGCGGATTCTGGTTCAGGCGAGGTAGCGCTGCGGAGGAAGCTAGGCGAAATGAACACCAAGTTTGAGAGCCTAGAAGCCAAGTATGCCACGTTGCGTGATATTGGCATTAAGGAAGCCGAGCGCAATTACGATAAGCTTAAGAAGCAAGGTGAAGAGCGAGCTCAGAGTCAGTTTCTTTCATCTTTTACAACTAATCTACTAGAAGCTAGGAAGTCAAAGCTAACGCGTTTACATATCTGCAGCATCTACACAGTTGATCGCACAGCTCAAGGAGCAGGTCAAAGCACAGACTGAACTAGCGCGTGAAGGGGAAAGCCTGAGAATCGAGCTAGAACAAAGCGAGGCTACGGTTGATGAGCTACGTGCTAAAGTCACTGCACTCGAACAATCGCTGACTGACTCCCGTGCAGAAAATAAAAACCTAGTCACGAAGCTAGCAGCTAGCCGATCCGACATCTCCATTGGTAGTGGGACAATAGGCAAGGGAGCCAGTAGCAGTGGGATACTGGGCGGCAACGGCGCTCGTACTATGGCGGCCAGCAACGAGATGGTTCTAGCAGCCCAGATGAAGGAAGACCTCTATGGCGATTTGACCGGTTTGATCATCCGCGGCATTAAACGCAGCGATAGCGAGGATGTTTTTGATTGTCTGCAGACTGGGCGCAACGGCACATTGCACTTTAAGCTAGCAATTGAGCAAGAAGAGGGCGGCAATGGCGAATATGAGGAAGCCCAGTTTACGTATCGGCCACAACTGGATGAGAACCGTGATGGCGACTTGATTGAGCTGCTGCCAGAGTACTTGACGGAGGAGATCACCTTCCCACGGCCGCACTCAGCTAAGTTTTATACGCGCGTTTCGCGGGCGTTGATGGAGTAAGGGGGAAGGGGGGAAGGCAGCAGAGTACCAGGACATAAAACAGTGAGGGAGGACAGACAGTATATGACACGTCTTTTACGTAATGATAGCTAGTGATACCCGGCGTGTTTCTTGAGCGGGCGGCACACTAAAAGTTGGGCGTTGTAACTGGTTCTATAATACCGAAATGCTATTTCTGACATGTTGGCGAATGTAGACCATGCTATAAGCACGTCGAACGTAGAGGTGCCCACCACATGAATGCGGGTATGACGGAGGAGGCTCGGCAGTGCCAGTGAAAATTGATGCTAATCATGGTAACACATTGAATTAAAAAGAAGGCTAACTAGACCAAGAGCAAAGGCTAAGAAGCATTTGACACTACGCTAAACAAACCATCAGGGTTCCACAACCAGTAGAAACCATACAAACCTATTAGTGGGGTTACAGCAAGCTTTTTTCCATTTCAGGAGAGGGCGTGTGCTATAGAGCTGAAGATTTGCTGATATAAAGGCTTTAGTTACAGGGGCTTGTTAAGGGAGAAAAGCTAGAACTTGGCATTTGCTACTGTAAGACAAGGTCCCACAGGCCCTCACCCCACTATAGCCCCCCTTTCTTTGCTGCGTGTCCTTCTTTTTGTTTACTTTTTCCCGATGGTGGCTACAACATCGCCAACCAAATGTTTTAGCTGCTTCCTTGAAATCTCCAGGGCTTCACTCTGTTCGTTTTATTGTGCTGTTGCTGACTAGGCGACGCAATGCAGAGAATCTCTGGCAATTATATGGCCGTGGATTTTATGCTTGATTGATAACAAGCTCAAAGCTTCTTATTTTCTGTTGCAGCTTTAGCCAGCTCATCATTTTCTCTTTCGTGTTTTTAATATTAATTCTTTTTTTCTTTGACTTGATCGATCTCCTCTCCCCTCTGGTCTTTAGATGCGTTGAATTTAGAGGATCATCAGATAGCACAAGACGAAAGCTTCCTCATCTTCGTTCTTCTCAAGAGCACATTCCAATACCCTCGCGTACATAGACATAAGAAAACTCCTCCCAAGCTCTGCCTGCCCTCGACCATGGCCGGGTTTCCGCGCTTTGGCTTTCTAGCCATTGCCGTGGTATTCCACTTGGTGTACATCTACAGCATTTTCGATATCTACTTTGTCAGTCCTATTGTGTCTGGCATGCGCTTGTATGGAATCAACCGGTCACCATCGACACCAGCCCCGGCCGACCGACTGTTTCTTTTTGTTGGTAGGTCTATAGACGGCTATGCTCACATCTCGTGTCTAGCTTCATAGCTTGCTCCTGACCTCTCCTCCCCATTGAAAGTTCATAGACTGATCAATTATCTCTAGGTGATGGCCTGCGCGCCGACAAGGCCTTTCAGTCCCACCCCGAGCCGTATCCCGAGTCCCCCGAAGATCTTGTCCCCCGCCCTCTTGCCCCGTTCCTGCGGTCCCGCATCCTCGATCATGGCACCTTTGGTGTCTCGCATACACGTGTACCGACCGAGTCGCGCCCCGGTCATGTCGCCTTGATTGCTGGCTTATACGAGGACGTGTCCGCTGTGACTACTGGCTGGAAGCTCAACCCTGTTAACTTTGACAGTGTCTTCAATCGTAGTCGTCACACCTGGAGCTGGGGCAGTCCTGATATCCTGCCTATGTTTCAGCATGGCGCTGTATCCGGCCGCGTTGATGCCGACCACTATGAACCCGAGTTTGAAGACTTTGCTGGCGATGCTACAAAGCTGGATTTGTGGGTGTTTGACCATGTCCAGGACCTGTTCAAGGCTGCGGCGACCAACCACACGCTGGATCGCGCTCTGCGTGAGGACAAGGTTGTATTCTTTCTGCATCTGCTAGGCCTTGATACTACCGGCCATTCGTACCGACCCTATTCTAAGGAGTACCTCAACAACATTAAAGTCGTCGATAAGGGTGTCAGCGAGATTGTGCACATGGTTCAGGACTTTTACGGCGATGACCGCACGGCCTTCGTCTTCACTGCCGACCATGGCATGAGTGACTGGGGAAGCCATGGAGATGGCCATCCTGATAATACTCGCACTCCGCTTATTGCTTGGGGCTCGGGTGTGGCACGGCCAGTGACAACCACCGACGGTTCTGTCGCTTCTGGCCATGACGAGTACTCAGCTGATTGGAACCTTGACCATATCCAACGGCACGATGTGGCACAAGCTGATGTTGCAGCGCTCATGACGTATCTGATTGGTACAGAGTTTCCGGCTAATTCAGTTGGCGAGCTGCCATTGTCCTTCCTCTCGGCTAACCTCAAGGAAAAGGCTACGGCGGCCTTGGTCAACACAAAGGGCATTCTTGAAATGTATCGTGTCAAGGAGGAGCAAAAGAATGCTACAGAGATGCGCTACCGCCCGTTTTCCGGCCTAGATGCTGATGCCCAACTAGCACCCGAACAACGCGTTGCAGCTATCCAGAGCTTGATTGATGCGGGCAAGTATGAAGAGGCTATTGAAGAAACTGCCGTACTTCTCAAGGCTGGTCTTGATGGCCTACGGTACCTCCAGACCTACGATTGGCTGTTTCTACGCGCCCTCATAACTGTAGGATATCTTGGCTGGATGGCATTTGCACTGACTATTGTGCTCGACTTGTTTGTTCTGCATGGTGCTACGCCACCATCACGCAGTCTGGCTAGTAGTGTGTTTTTCTCGTCCATTCTGACTACTTTATATGCGTCCTTTATCGTGTCTAAATCGCCGTTTACCTACTACCTCTACGCTTTCTTCCCTGTTATGTTCTGGGAAGAGGTCGTTGCTCGGCGGCAGAGTATCGTTAAGAGCGGCGAGGTGTTATTTGGTC
Organism: Ceratocystis huliohia; assembly: GCA_038382965.1. Classification (NCBI taxonomy): domain Eukaryota; kingdom Fungi; phylum Ascomycota; class Sordariomycetes; order Microascales; family Ceratocystidaceae; genus Ceratocystis; species Ceratocystis huliohia. The sequence goes on along the minus strand of JAXCEX010000026.1, from coordinate 84,409 downwards.
ATATTTCATCGGGTAGTAGCATGATCATGTTTGCCATTGACACACTTCTCTATGTCGCTGTTGTCGAGTCGCTGGCTGTGGGCTACATTCACCGTGAGGTCCTTACTGTCTTGTTCCTCGTTGCCTCTCTATGGCCGTTGTCGCTGGGCTGGAATTTTATCCGCGCTCACTTGAGCTTGCTGCTAACGTGGGCTTTCTCGTGTATCGTAATGAGCACCTTTACACTATTGCCAGCTATGAAGACAGAGAACTTGTCGCTAATTCTAGCAGGAGGCGCGCTCATGGCGTTTATCGGCCTACTGTATCTGGCCTTTGAGGATTACATTTTAGCCGATTTTTCCAAACCCTGCCATCCACAGCGGCAAAGTATGGGGTCGCGTGTCATCACGGGCGTCCAGATTGGTCTTGTTTTGCTAGCTATGATTGTTACGCATGGCAGTACGCTTTCCCTTCAAGCGAAGCAGGGACTTCCGCGCGGTAATCAGGTTGTCGGCTGGATCACGCTGGTTGTCTCGCTGTTAATGCCTATCACTTACCGACTATATCCGAATAGCCATTACATGCATCGTCTACTGAGCATGTTCTTGACATGTGCGCCCACATTCATTATCCTAACTATATCTTACGAGGGCCTATTCTATATAGCCTTTAGTTTGATCCTAGTTACCTGGGTGCGTCTAGAGCATCGCATTGATGTAGAGATGACGCCGATGGCCATCAATGGTGTCTCGGGGACTAAACAGGAAAGCACTATTGAAGAAGATGCCAAGGATACCGATCATTCTCTTGATACAGCCCCTGTTTCTGTCCCTGTCTATCGGCCTCTCCGCCTCTCTGATGCCCGTGTGGCGCTTTTCTTCTTTGTTCTCCTGCAATCGGCCTTTTTCAGCACTGGAAACGTAGCATCTATTTCGTCTTTTAGCTTGGACTCGGTGTATCGACTGATTCCAATCTTCGATCCATTTTCTCAGGGCGCTCTACTAGTTCTTAAGCTAATGATCCCATTTGCCCTTATGTCTGCCAACCTTGGCGTGCTCAACAAGCAACTTAGAGTTGCCCCCAGTGCACTGTTTATGCTCACCATGGCGGTTAGCGATATTCTAACACTCTACTTTTTCTGGGTAGTCAAGGACGAGGGCTCATGGCTAGAGATTGGCTCAACTATCTCGCATTTCGTGATTGCTAGTCTTCTTTGCGCTTTTGTGGCTATGCTAGAGGGTGTGAGTGCCATGTTTATCTCAGGCATGGAAGTCAATGAAGAAGAAATGACAGTAATGGAGAAAACGAAAGAGGCCGAGGAAATCCCAGAACAGGGTATGGATATCGAAGATGAGAAAACAGAGAGTAAGAAGAATCTATCTCTGCTACAGGAAGGGACTGGCGAAGGCGAGAAAGTATTAAAGAGTAAGAAGAGCAAGGGAAGGAAGCGGACCAAAATCGACGATAAAAAGGCCATCAATAGCAGTCGGGGCACTGATGCGGAGGCTACAGCACCAGAAGAGCCCCAACTAAAAGTTGAGCCATCAACTGGCGATGCTCTAGATTCTTTGCCGGTGGCTTCTGAGTCACTGTCGACCGAGGCAGATGTGCCAATTGAGTCGCTATCAGATGCGTCGCTTGACGCGCTGGTCAAGATCATTGACGAGAAGGAGGATAAGAACAAGGTTGGGATTGAAGCTGGGGTTGTGGCGGAGACGCCTAGGACAAACGCAGAGCCGCAATTGAATAGCATAGGTGGAGGCGAAGAAGGGCCAGCAGCCGTGGTGATATAGAGTTAGCCTAGCGTTGATTGTCTATTTTTTCTTTTTGATAGCGCGAGATCCAAGCTTAACCAAACAATCGGCTTGAGTGAATCATTTGGTGCTTTGTCTTAGAAACCGTCATCGTGGCCCCTCAACTCTAGGGTAAGTGCATGAAGAAAGTTAAGCTACTAGCTACATTAGCTATCCAGGTGGTTGCCACGCTGTAAAGCTACCATGTTGTAAAGCTCCAGTACTCGGACGCCCAATCAAGGGAGCGAGAACAGGAGCTTGGGCCTTGTTTTCAGGCGGCCAAAAGCTGCATCTCCACGTTCTTATATGTATATAAATGTGTGTATGCAATGCATGCATGTGAAGGTGGGGGTGGGGTCGCTTATTTAATACTGGCTTGTACTGCGCCAGTGAGAACTCCATATAACAGGTACTTTATATGTCCGTCACATGCCAAGTTGGGGTTTCGCTTTAACTTGGCTTATAACTTGGCATTTTCTGGGCATTTATAGGATAAACTTGAGGTATGAAGAGCGCAACAGCCGCCAACCAGTCAGGTTGTACATAACAGAAGCTTTCATCTTATGACTGATCCCACTTTCCCACTAGCTGACAAGGCAGCTGCTGTCTCTTCTCGACTGATACCATCGAGTTAGTGGTTTTATCCAAGGAGCTACAAGCAAATTCGCTTGCGTTCATCAGGAAGTTACCCTTCCTAACTTCACCGCTCCATTTGGACTTCTTTTTTTTGCTCTTGCCTATCCTGTTATTTTGCCTCTCCTATTTTTCTGCCGCTCTTGGTCTAGACAAAAACTGGGGCCTTCTTCCTTTGTTGCTTCCTTTTTTTCCCTCCCTGTTATACAAAGCCTAAATCTTGGCCTTTGAGGCTTCTCTTTCTACTAGGAAAAATCATTTAGCTTGCACCTCTTTTTTGCGGTGCTTTTCTTTTCATCAAATTTGTTATATTTATTACAATAATTTCTTTCGATTTGTGTTTTTTTTTTCTTTTCTCTCTCTCTTTTTTCTATCCGCCTTCCTCAGGCATCACCATCGCTGTTCTAGCCGTTGCAACCATCCAAAGAAATACAGGAGCCCCCCGCCCCAATTCGAGAAATCACTCGATAAACCATCCCAACTCCCGATTGAACCCTTATTCTTTATTGCGCCTATCATGGATATCGACCAAGAGGGCCACTCAACCGCCGCCATGCCCTCCTCCACTACCAGGCGTTTGTCATCAGTGTCATCCTCACAACAAAATTCAACCTCAACATCAACTCCGGTGACCGATAACCCGGCAGGAGCTAATGCCGTCACACCGACCGGCGGCTCTACTACCGAGCCGAACACTGAAACACCACTAGCTAGTAATTCCGCCCCGGTTAGCTTCAGAAGGTAAGTTTTTCTCCGCACCGAGCCGGGTCAAGTCTCGAGTCTCGAATCTCAGATATGCTCTCGAGCCCTAGCTTCTAGCTCCTCTAAATTTACTGACTCCCTATCCTTCTAGGCAGCGTGCTTCTCGAGCTTGTGAAGTATGTCCTCCCCTCTCTCCATCTTGTGTCTCCACGTCATGCGCTAACGATAACCCTCTGTTCTTTTTTTCCCTTCTACTTAGACATGTCATGCTAGAAAAGTGAGCAACTCAATCCTGCCATCAGTTATATCTATTCCGCAATTCTAACCTACCTTGCTTACATACAGGTCCGCTGTGACGCTGCTAGCCTCGGGGTGCCTTGCACAAACTGTGTAGCTTTTCAAGTCGAGTGTCGGATTCCTACGCCAAAGCGTAAAAAAGCCCCAAATGCAGCTCAAGCCCGAGAATCAGATAGGTGAGCCGCACGCCGCCTCTCTCTTCTTCTCTCTACTCACACAGCGCTAACCATACCACATCTTTTAACCCAACTAGTGAGGATGACCCTACAAACCCGGCCCCGCAGGTTCTTCCTCCTGCACCACCGCCTCAGGCCTCTCTCGTATCGCGACCCTTACAACACCGCGAGCTAAAACCCGTCCATACCGACCAAGGAACCCCATCGGGCCCCGTCGCAACATACGAAACAATGAAACATGAGCTTGCCCAGGATTCCTACCTCGCCTTGACGAAGCCCAAGTTTGTTAGGGCTCCTATTACCGAAGCTGGCCGCGTTGCCTTTCTCGGAGAGTCTTCTAATCTTAATCTTCTCGTCCACGAAAAAGGTTCTGCTGCCGATGCTGTTCACTATCCGTTGCCGGATACTGTCCGTGGCTCCCGCATGCGGGTCGACGAGCTGGACAGCCTCGAGCTGGACATATTGCAGCAACGAGGCGCATTTTTGCTTCCACCCCGAGCCCTTTGCGATGAAATAGTCGACGCCTACTTCAAATACGTTCATCCCATTATGCCGTTACTCAACAAGACCCGCTTCATGAACCGCTATCGTAACCCAAAGAACCCCCCTTCGCTCTTTCTACTACAATCAGTATTATTAGCAGGATCTCGTGTCTGCACCAATCGCCAGCTTTTGGATGCCAACGGGTCTGCCACGCCAGCCGCGTTGACTTTTTACAAGCGTGCTAAGGCTCTTTACGATGCTAACTACGAAGACGACCGAGTAACTATTGTGCAGTCCCTTGTTTTGATGGGCTGGTACTGGGAGGGTCCTGAAGACGTCACTAAAAACGTCTTCTACTGGACCAACATGGCTGTCACGGTAGCCCAGGGTTCCGGCATGCACCGTAATGTCGAAAATTCGCAACTTAGCAAAGCGGATAAACGGTTGTGGAAGCGTGTTTGGTGGGTGCTCTTCTCTCGAGATCGCTCTGTTGCCGTAGCATTAGGCCGGCCTGTTAGAATCAACCTAGATGACTCCGATGTGCCCATGTTAGTAGCAGATGACTTTATCGAAGACGAAGACAACGCGCCCAGCGACTACAAACCGGATGCAAATTCTGTTACCTTTTTCCTTCAGTACGTCAAGCTCTGCGAGATTATGGGCCTTGTTCTTTCACAACAATACTCGGCTGCTTCAAAGGGCCGACCTAAGAGGGCAATCGATCTCACACATAGTGATATGGCGCTGGCAGACTGGCTCCAAAACTGTCCCATAAAGTATGATAAGGAGAATCATTCATTCTGGCCTGCCCTCCTCCACATCAACTACTATACTATTCTTTGTCTTTTGCACAGGGCGCACATCCCGCCTTCCGGAACTGCCCGGCCGATTGGCGAATATGAGTATCCTTCGCGAAATATTGCGACTCAGGCAGCAGGCATGATCACCATGATTATCCAAAACTTAGTAGCGAAAAATGAGCTTCGATTCGTCCCAGGTTTTGCCGTTTACAGCATCTTCTCAGCCCTCATCATGCATGTCTATCAATCTCGATCACCTATCCTCGCCATCAAAAAGGTCAACCAAGAACGGGTCAAGATCTGCATGGATGCTCTGCAGAACGTGTCGAGTGTATGGATGGTGGCTAAGCTCATTCATAAGCTTTTCAGCTCCATTCTTGGCAACAAGGTTTTAGAAGAGAGGCTTCAAAGGGCCGGTATCAAGAGACACCGCAAGTCCCATGCTAACGAAACCTCTCGGCCAACATTCCCCGCCAGTGTAAATGGCATAAGCTTGCAACAACCCATCAAACTAGAGTCGTCTATAACACCCACTGCTTTGTCTCAACCTATTCAACAAGCAAGCAATGGACTACCGCCGGTTTCTCTACCCGACCAATCACAAGTACCACACATCTCTTTAGAAACGGCAATCGGTGGCACTCAGGCCACATCTGTTCCCGCAAACATGGCGCCATCAACTGCCAGCCACCAATCAGTGCCTACGAGTGGAAATCGTACTGGAGCCGGAGCCGGAGCTGGGGCCGGGGCCGACGCATTTATGGGAGGCACGGAATCCGGGGCACAAACACGAGCACAGACTCCATTTAATCCCTCCTTCTCGGCACCGGCTACTCCCCCTGACTTATATCTGTTTACACGCAACTCGCCCAACTTGTCGCAGTCTATGTGGGAAAATTTCCAACCCGAACAGCTATTTCCCGAAGGCAATGACGTGCCAGTGTATCCAGACATGATGACAAGTCAGGTAGATGTAAATATGGATCCTATAGCAATGGCGCCATCAACAGAGCAAACACTTGGCATGGATCCGTTTTCACCGGTGCCTCAATCAGGTACCATGGGCCATGGAAACGTCTTTGTTGCGGGCGGTAATAATTCTCAAGGTTTCATGCCACCACAAGACCTAGCAGGAAGTGGCCCGCCTGCTGCTTTCACTACATCATCGCCAGCCCAAGTTCAATGGGTAGACCAGCAATCGGGCCAGTCTGGTACGGTGGCCACAGATTCCGTGAATGGAGCAACGGGTCAAAGTCCAGATAGCTGGAGCTCAAGCTCGGTACAGGGAGCTGGACCACAGAGCCAGGTTCCTTCTACTCTGAACGTTGAGGAATGGTGAGTTTTCCCTTTTTTATTATCATTGCTTGAGTCATGTAACTAATCTGTTCTTGCAGGATACAATTCTTTGGGTTCACGTCGGGAATGGCAGGCTTCAACTTTGATGTACCCCTGGGCGGCTGAGACGTTTAAAACCAACATGACAAATAATAGGGGTTAGGGTCTGTACCACAAACTAGCCAGATATCAGCGACCATGTACAGCAGGTGTATCGGTGCTTTCTATCTTATTTATCGATAACAGGGGATTATATAACAACATGCTGCTTGTTTCTTTGGGCGCAAAGTGAAACTAGACATCACGACCGTGCGTAGCAGAGAAGTGGAGCTAGAGGACGATTAGAGATTCAAAGAGATCAAAAAGAGGTCAAAGAGGCCTGAGAGGCCGAGGGGAACTAGGCCACAAGGATGGAATTTAGTTGCTAGATGGTATAACTAGTGCGGCTTCCAAAGCCTAGGCCCCTAAAGATATCCCATGTCTTAACTTTCACTAGCCCCCCAAACTAGAATACAGCTCCTGAGGTCTAGAGACGGCCCCCTGAGGGGCAGGCAAGGGGAGCTTGGCATAGATAACTATCCAAAAACCTCTCTCTAAGCTTCATTTTTCAAGGCCACTACAAAAAAGGAGGAAAAAGGCTGCCTTGCCTGTCTTGGGCTTTTCTGCTTGTCTGCTTTCCTACTTTCCTGAGAAGCTTCCTTTCATTGCCCTTCTTTTTGGGTGGCTAATTTGGGCGGCGGCATTGCCAAGTGCGGGTGAGGCACAGGCGCCCCCCTTCTCGCTCAATCCTCGTCTGTGGTTCTGTTTAATGAAAGCTTTACTGGTTTTTGTGTAGTTCTAGGATCTTGTTGATGTTGTACTTGATAACGAAAGTATCTCTGCATTGTGACTAGGGTGTAAAGTGACTTTTGCTCCCTCGGTTCTTGAGAGAAAAGGTGCAGACGGGTTTAGGCAAGAACCAAAACAGAGGAGGGCTGTTTCTGTTCCAGAGCCTCTTTCTTTTCTTCCTTCCCTCTGCTGCGTACTTTTTCCCTTTCTTCCTTCCTCATCTTTTTAGTGTGGGAATCAAACAGAAGAGGTCAACACCAAGCTTCCTCCTTCTGCTTTCTGTTGTTTCCTCTTGTTTTCTGCCGTGATTATTGTTATAGAGTTACTTGCTGTTTTCTTTTTTGTTCTTTTGCATCAGAAAAAGCCGTTCAAACATCGACAAACAAGGCAGGCCTTTTTATTCTTTCTACCACTCTCCGATTGCCTTGTTTCTACCGTGGCTATCGCCTCCGAAGTATCTCCTTTTCCTCTTTTCTACTGGTTCCTTCCTCTTAAATGCGCCTTCCTGATTTTTGATTCTCCATTATTCATACACTTCAAACAAAGCCAGCAGCCTGCTTTCTTTTGCCATTTCTTCCTCCCTATTCGTTACTACCTACCTACTCCTGTTCATTGAGGCAGTTGCAGAAATCCGCTTAACGTCGAACTCCTCTGTTCGTCTCCGTTTTTTTTTGCGAAAGTCCACCTATCTTAACTTCTTGGCCCTTCCGCCGCCTCATTATTTCCCTTCCATCTTCTCCCCTACCCCCGCCTACTTTATCATCAGCCCCGATTCCTATTTCGACTGCAATTCGGCCTTGGGTAATTAGTGTTCCGCCCCGTCCTCCCGATCTCCCACACCGGCTGCTGCCGCCAGATGGTTTCTTTCGGGACCTCCCGCCGGGTTCTGCGCTGAAGGAACGAGACGAGAGGGACTCGAGAAACAAAAGAAGAAGAGGAATAACAATCGAGCCCTGGAATAATCGGATAACTGCACTCAAAGATTGGCATTGGTGCACTTCTCCCTCTTTCGAGCTCCTGCATCTTTGTCTTTTGCCCTATTCCCTATTCTTCTCCCATCCATGGAGACAAGACCAACTACTGGCGCTATGCGGCCACGTCATCAGAGACCTGAAGCCCAGACTGCGTCTCTGACCTCATCGCCGAAGAATGCCGCGACAAAAAGCCCGACAGCAATGCGAGGAACGGCTCGAATGGCCGATCGTGACAATACCCGCCGTCAAGACGACCCCAGGGTGTACACTAGGAGCACATCTGGGGTTTCCAGCTTTCGCACTGGCAGTAATGCGGCTCGAAGCGGAAGTTTAGGACCTAGCCCTGGGTCCTTTCTTGGGGATAGTTGGGCTTCTGTGACTGACTACGCTACCTCTCTCTTTTCATCTAGCCCCCAGGATGCAAATGGCCTATACACGGGTGGGAACTGGCTTTCCCGCAGCCGAAGCCAAGGTGGTCCTGTATCTCGCCATAACCCCAAAAAATCATCAACGACTCCTATCACCTGGGGCCCCGAACCCCCAGAACAGAGCGTATCACGAGGCCGAAGTCGAAGGACCATGGACGACGTGGCCGCTGGCTCACGTGCCGAAATGGAAGCGGCACTAACAGCTGCACGTCGCGCCACCGTTCTGGAGAGCCATGAAGGCGTTAATGGAGGTCTTGACGTGAGCGGCAAGTTCAAGCACAGAAACTCGGATGAGCTGACACGGCCGGATATTGACGATTCCGAGGTTGAAGACCAGCTGGTCTATATCCACTACGTAGCCCCTAGCGATACATTGGCTGGACTTGTACTCAAGTACCACTGTCGCGAAGATATCCTCAAAAAGGCCAATGGCATGTGGTCCAATGACGTACAGCTTCGCAAACGCCTATTTTTGCCCGTAGACGCCTGCCGGGTCAAAGGCAAGGTGTGCGATCCGCCGCCATTGACAGAGGATGTTCCTGAAACCAAAACGCTGGCCGAGCGCGAGGAGATACGCCAACGTAAACAACAACAGGAGATTGACGACTTTTTCATGTCTCGCACATCCACCTCTGCTTCGGCTTCGGCTTCAACGGAAACCTCGCCCACCACAGACTCCCTTTCATACGCCCAAGAAAACCCAGATAAGCCATGGCAACATGTCCGATGGGTGGCATTGGAGAGTTTTACCTCCCCCATAGAGATTGGTCGGATGTCTAAAAAGGCTTTAGGATACTTCCCGCCACGCCGGAAAAAGAGCATTCATACCGTGTCATCTTTGTCTACACCGCGACAGAGCTTTGATGCTTCGACTCCTGGATCCATACCGAACTCAAGCACGCCCAATACACGACGACCCAGCTTGCTAAGTGCACGGCCCGGCCTTTCGGTTACGTCCCCAATTACAGCTAAGGCCTATCATACTCGTGGTGCAAGTGGCGGTGATGAGACTTTGCCAGTATGGATGCGCAAGGCAGGCGGTGTTGGTAGTCTCAGTGTTCGTGCTCCTGGGCCAGCCAATGATATTCTGAACAAATGGGCCAAGAAGCATATCCCTGGCTTAAGCATGGAAGCGGTTCCATCTATGGCAATCATGGGATCGGAAACAGCATCTCTGGGTATCTCTAGGGATGTTCCAGGTGTACTTGCTAATGGCGCTTCGGCAACTGCCGGTGTAGGTGGTGCTACAAGCGACGACTTTTCTAGGTCTTTACATAGCGCGGGCACGAATCTTGATCGAATGGCTGCTGCCGTGGAAACATGGGTGCGTGGAGCACTTGCAAAGACAGACATTTCTCCGCGAGCTGTGAAGCGAGGCGCCAGAGGTAGCGTTGGAAGCAGTAGTGGTGCGGGGGTAAACGGCAATGCCACAGACGGCGATAGTGTGGTTGGCTCTAGCGATGTTATTGAGCTCGGTGATAACCTGAGTGATGACGGACAACCACCAGTGTTTAGTCTGGACTACCGCAAAAGTGCAGATCGAAGTGGGGAACGAGCGGTGTCAGGGTCGGGAATGGTGTCAAGACCCGGAGCTGTGGGCGGCGGAGAAATGCGAGCACGTAGGGGGGGGAAGAAGGGAAATGAGGAGAGTTGATTTCTTTTGCTACTGTTTATCGTCTTGGCCGTCTTGATATTGCTTACAGTACAACGTCGTCTTTTTTTTTTGGTTTCCATTGTTCGTTTAACATTGGCTCGCATTATAACTCAGGCATATAGCTTTATACTAACATGGTACATAGAACATTGTTTTTATTTTTTATTTCTTATCATGGTCAAATTTCTGCAGGCAGTATTGTTGAAAGTCTTCCTCTATACTACTTATGGGCCTTGGTGACGTCACTGCTGAGAAAGGAGTCTTTTATGACGAACTTCTGAAGCTTTCAAAGCTTCACAAGCTTAAAAGATGGATGTAAACAAAGAATTCAGCAAGCCGGGTTTTTACACCAAGAAGCTTTGGCTTTAATCCAAAGTCACGTGATGATAGGATTTCTAGCTTCAACGTGTGGAGGGTCTTGCTTTTAATTGACCAACTTTATAGTGAATTGATATGGACGCTGTAGAAGGCGTCGGTTCTTGTGCTTTCGTTCTTGCTATTTCTTCTATTTCTGGATATACACCGTGTTCGAGGAGTCAATTTCAGTCGGTCACCAGGGCGAAGCCTCTTGCTTGCGCTTGTGAAGCAGCAGGTTTATACAACATTGAATTGGTGGAGGCGCCAACACGGAGGTGACTACGATTAGCTACAACGAGTAGCCTCGTGATATAGCCACACCGCCTTCTCTGGTGTACCTCCAACCCCTATCCTCTTTTAACGCCATGCCCATCTGCATCGAGTGCAGCCACCCTGTGGAAAAGCTCTGGACGCACTACTCGGCTACGACGAGCAGCAACAATGGCAGTGCTAAAGACGTCCTGGTGAAGCCTAGCAATGATGGCACTGGCCACAACATTCGGTTGACTGTGTGCCGCAAGTGCGGGCGTTTTTGCGACAAGTATGTCGAGCATGACTTTGTGGTCATGTTCATTGATATGGTTCTGATCAAACCACAGGTGTATCGTCATTTGCTGCACAATACCATGATGGGAGAGAAGGACCGGTTTGATGTGAGTGTGGAGTGGTACTACAAGTTCGGCGGGACCCGAAGTTGAGAGAAAGGGAGAACTGCTCCCCCACCAGCTAACATTTTATCTATTTTTAGCCGTCCATCGTCAGACTAGGCGTTATGCTCTTCTTGTTTGACGTCTACCTCACGTGGGCTCGCATCGAAAAGCGCAATGCTGTGTTAGAATCGTCACTTTCCGTAAACGGTATGGCGCAATTCACACAGCAGCCGATTGTGCTACAGTACTGCTTTTTCCGTAAGCTCCCGTTCCTTACGATCCCTAGTGATTCTACCTTACGCGCATGGCTTGACTAACACTAGAACTGCTATTCTCATGCTGCAGTTGCTCTCTGCTCCCTATCCACGCTTGCTTTCCACATGTCTATTCGCTTCTTTACATGCTCAGCCTGGTCGCCACTATGTCTACTGCGCATCTTCCCGCGCTACACACGGCCCAACTCTGTATCAACGGCACTCATGGTCTCATCGTCAACCAAGCTGTTCCCCATGCTAATGGTTATCTGGGATTACGACGTGCCGGCAGCTGCACGGTCACTGGGTTGGGCGCTTGTGGCCAATAACATCGAGGCGCTACGCATCCTTTTGAATAGTGGTTATAGTGTGGCAGTAGCCCTGACGCTTGCTGGGACGCTGTCGCGTTGGGCGGTAAGTCAGGCGGTTCTTTGGGCGGCGGGAATGCGTGGGTTGGATAGCTTGGGAGAGGGTAGTGTGGCAGACGAGGGTCGGGCAATGTGGGCCGTAGTTTTGTATGCGAAGGATTGGCTGGAGAAGCTAGCTGTTGGGTAAGAAAAGACGGATAGATAAGGGGAGTGACATGTGAACAGTTTATATTATGATTCCATTCCCAAAATAGCAAAAAAAAACAAACAACAACAATAGAACAAAGAGTGCAGTGTAAACGCCGGTGGACTAGGCAGGGCATGGCTGGAAGAGAACGATTCCACAGCAAGAAGAGTACGAGAGCGAATACTGGGATGCGCTGTGAGCGCGAGCATCTGCCCCAGTATGTCTCTACTCGGTTCTTTCAGGACTCTTGGTCTCATGCTTGCCCAAGCCCTTTCTCGATCCACATGTTTCTAACAAGAGCAAATAGAGGGAGAGATAGAGAATATAGAAAACAGACGCCGCCGGTTCCAAATCGCCACGGGTCGCTTTCCGCGTGCCTATATGTCGTGGTGGGACGGCACACGCAGATCGATCCGGTTCGGGGCTACGAGCGGGTTGAGTTGCGCTAGGAAGGTGATTGCCCACATGAGATAGCAGGACACAATGGCAAGGATGAGCGAGGAGCGCCAGAGACTATTGAAGAAAAGATGCCGTGATTAGTATGAAAGCGTAGAGTCATATAGAGTGACACTGGGCGAGACGTACATCTGGTTGGGGCCCTTGGGAGCGAAGAAGTAAGCGGCGACGGCGAGCGCAGCGCAGATAAAGAGACCAATGAATATACACGAGCTGCAAGAAGAAATCAAGGGCGATTGATTAGTAACGCGACATGTTGATGGTAGTTTTTTGCGTACCAAGCCTGACTTTGGACCAGACAGGTGAAGTAGGACGACTTACCCGGTCGCCATTTTGTTGTCGTTACTAGGACTAGATGAAAGGGGCGGGAATATCAATTCACAGAGATTCTTGGTGCAGCTGTTCTTCAATTATCGTCGTCGAAAGTTGGCCAATAATTTGTCGGCGATGTTTTCTAGGCTAGGGAATTGCGGTAATTGTAGCTTAAATAGCGCGCCGAAGGAAAAAAGAAGAACAAAATTATTGAAAAAAGTCGAGTGCTTTGATAAATAAACTCGAGCCAGCAAATGTGAGGCTGTGCTTTGCGTTCAGCGAAAGGCGGCGAAGGAGGAGCACAAAGAACCAGAAATACCTTGATCTAGTGAGATGATGGGCCTCTGTTTCCTTTCATCAACAAGTTCTTGTCTTGTTGCTTGTATCTTTTCAGGTTGTTTATCTTGAGCAAGCTAAAGCTCTCCTCAACCGTGATCAAGAGCATGATAATAGCGACTGGCGTGATGACTAAGCAAACGTGACACGGGTGTCAAGATACATATGGCCTTTTGGCTCTATTGAGTTTGCATTGTATAATCGTAGGTTATGCAGGCTATATACGCTTCTATCTATTGTAGACATTAATTGTTCTCGTACTTGAGCCCAGACTCCTGCCTCACGGCACCGTAGATTGCGGCAATGTCTCCCTTCTCGCCAACCTTTTCCTTGACTTGCACCAAGTGGGCATCTGCTGTCTCAACGTTTGCCAGCCTCACGCCAGCCTGCTTAGCAATATTCAGTGCATGGCCCGCATCCTTACGTGCTAGATCTACGGCAAATAGCGGCTCTTCACGCTGGTGGTAGTCGCCGCCGACCATGCGCTGGGCGTACGCGGCATACGGACCAGGGAACATCTGGTTGACGAGTTCTTGCAGCGGGGCCGTGCCCAGCCCGCTCTTCTCGGCAACCACCAGGCCCTCGGCTAGCTGCTCTATCATGTTAAGAATAAATGTGTTGCCGATGATTTTGAGCGTTGTAGCTGCGCTGTACGGCCGGTCGCTAAGGTCAATTTCTGCCCGAGCCATAACGCCAGTATAGTACGGCTTGACACGCGCAATAGCCTCCCTGGGCCCGGCAAGTACGGCAATCAGTTGGCCGGCGTCAGCCATAGCCGGTGCGCCGAATACAGGCGACGTTACAAACTGTGCGCCGGCAGCAAGGACCTTGGCTGCAATAGCTTCAGTGGTGTCAGGGTGAATTGTGGAGCAGTCTACAAAGGTCTTGCCGGTCACAGGGGTGGGTCCACTAAGGGCCTGATCAATGGTCTCGGTCATAGCAGCGTCGTTGGCGAGACATGTGAAGATAATATCAGCAGCAGCAACGCCTTCGGCAACAGAGTCGGCAATCTCAATGCTGCCACTAGGCAGTGTAGCAGCGAGGTCTGCACAGCGCTGTGGTGAGCGGTTAAATATCAGCAGAGGGGCGTCGAGCTTGGCCTTGGCCACGATGTTTTTGGTGATGCCCTAAACACAACAAGAATCAGCAGTTGTACTATACAAGTAGGGCTAGCAACGTATGGGGAGTGGGAAGAGCTTACGCGGCCCATGTTGCCAAGGCCTATCCAGAAAAGACGAGGAGCCATTGTGGTGTGGGACGGAGTGTTGAGTAGGAAATATATGTGAGGCGAGTTACTTTGGGTTCAGCGTAAGAATAGTTGGCTAGAAATTGATTCACGATACTGTAGGGTGGATGGATACAAAGCTGTTCTTCTGTGCTGCAATTCGAGGTAGTTGCTCTCCAGGCTCTAACGATAAGACACTCAAGCCCCGCATTTGAAACACGTACTCTTTTGATTGGCACTACATCGCGATGTGGCGGGAATTACTTGACGTCAAGATGCGAAACAGAAACCCAGGCCGAAACCCTAGACAACTTTCTTCCATTGCACTTCGGGCCAGAGTGGGGACCATAGATAATTAGATCAAATCAGATCAGCTCAAGTCCCAGCTAGACCGAAGGCTCGAGTCGCCAGCAGGAGTCACGTGGGTGGGCTTTGTATGTGCTGCAGACTACATGTACAGAGTTGCAATGGACATTGTTCTACCGAGTTCTCAAGGCTTTTGACTAACATCTCACGCCCTTTATAGATCAGGATGCCATTCTATTGATAAGAAGCTATAGATTCCACTCTTTTTTTTCACCACCCTGCCTCAGTTCTACTGACGAAGGGCCCATTTTATGGAACCCTCCCGTCACAGTCATAAAAGCAGAGTTACCTTTGTCGTTGTTTTTGGTAATTACTTTGTTCTAATCCTCTAATCTGTTATATGCGCTGACTTCTTCTCTTCTGTTCTTTCCTTTCCCTTCTCTTCCTTCCCTTTTCTGTTGCTACTCCTAGCTCTTTGCCTACTTCTCCTCTTCCTAAAATTTCCTTATCTATTCTTTTTTTCCTTTTCACCAACGTCAAGGCAAATCCTCCATCATCAATACTACGCTCATTTCAACGATAGTTGGCACTTCACGTTACCATATTAAGCTCACCTATCCTCTGTACTTGCCACAATACCGCCCTGCCACTCAAATACTCTGTACAGTTGCCTTTTAGGCTAGGTTCCGCAATGCTCTCTATCACCTAAGTCTCTTTTCACTGTCTCTCCGGAAGCCGATGAGGCCACCATCTAGCCCACTACATAAAACCCTCTACCTATCGATATTTCGGCCGTCTGTCTCCAATTTACCCTACAAAAAAACCAAGCTCCTAGTCTACAGCTACAATACAAAAAAAACAAAGGACTTGGCTTTCAGCAAGCAACCACTTTGAACCTGCGTCTTGGATGTCTCATCATCGTTGCGTTTTTCGTCCGAGCGGTGCATGAAGAAATCCTGGCAAAAAAAAAGAACCCTGGCGATCGACAATATTGCTTTTCTTTATCGCCATGTTGAGACGCCAGGCCTTCTCAGCAGCTTCTAAGCTTGCTGGAGTACACAGTGTATGGCAATTCAACTATTCGTTTCGTAACAGCTGCTAACAATCGACTTTCTAGCGCCGCAATGAATCTTGGCCATGTCAAGCAGCGCTAGCCCAGCCTCATATATCAAGATCATACTCTGGTACAGCAGGAGTCTCCCCCAAATCCAAGGTGGAAACCGAATTCGATAGAGTAAGGCGTTCGTGTTTCTTGCTGCCAACAAGCTTTGTGGACATTTGCTGATAAGTTATTCGTATAGGACTTCTTTGTTTCCGTCCTAGAAGCATCGGCAACTAAGCGGGATGCTAAAGGTTACCTTCAAAAGTATACTTCTGTGGAAAACTCGCTCAAGCTTCGTTCAAAGATTCAACCAGACCAAAAGAAGCTCCAAACCAAGGTTGCTTCGCCTACTGCTGTCGCTCCACTAGAGCGCCAAATAAATTCATTATCAACTGAAATCAAACAATATGCACCCACAGAGCCCAAGCTCTCTGCCAGTGCGACGGAGATGCCTCCTCTTCACCTCGCTCTAATGCAAATTCGCTTTCCGCAGCTCATGGACGAAGCAACCAAAGAGGGCGTTGCAAAGAGTTTGTCTCAACTCCGCACTCTTGGTCTGCTCTGCATTGTTGTCATCGACTGTGGACCATCAGCAACTAACAAAATTAACAGAGAACAATGTGAAAGACTCGGATATGCCATTAATAACTACCGTGGTCCAGGAGCAAAGGTTGTTGAGAACACTCTTGCTATTGATGAAAATCTGAAAGCCTCAAACATTTCGTTTTCAGCGGATGGAATTTTTGTGGCCTACCCTAGAGAGCTTGAACAAACGTTGGCAAAAAACGTGATTCCTATTTTGCCAGCCTTAGCTAGCGAACCATGCACACTAAGAAATGTTGCATCTGCTCCTGACAGCATCTTGGTATCTCTGGTCAAGTATTTTACAAACCTGCAGACTTCAGCTACAAATGACTTCCTTGGTCGGGGTCCTGTTGAAAAACCGATGGCGACATCAATTGAAAAGATCATCATTTTGGACCAAAACGGCGGGCTTCCATTTTCACGAGGATCTCGATTCTCGCATCGCTTTGTCAACTTGAATCAAGAATATGACATGATTCTCAAAGACCTTGAAGACGCCCTGCAAAGCGGATCTGGCGCAATCAATACCGATGGCTACAATGAGAATGTCTCACATATTCGTAGCCTCAAAGTAGTTAGAGACACACTGGCTCTTCTTCCAACCACATCTTCAGCCCTAATCACCACACCTATGGCTGCTGCTAATGTATGCCCGGCCAGTTCTATTACGCAGCAATACGCGGCGGACCCTTCCAAATCTAAGCTATTCGGGATTGCCGCTAGTGTCCGGACGCGAAAGTCCCTAAATCCGCTTATCCATAATCTTTTGACAGACAAGCCAATTTATTCATCCTCACTGCCGTTTGAAAAAATCAGCGGCCCTTCAGTTGTTTCCCCACCAGACCCCAAAGCTCGGATGGGTACCTTGGTCAAGAGAGGCAGTTCTGTCACAATCTACCCACGTCCTAGTGTCACTGGGTGGGTACCACCTCAGCCAGGCGCACACCGACTACGGCTTACAGACAACTGTATCGACTTGCCCAAATTGTCTCATCTCATCAAGGACTCATTTGGACGTGAGCTTGACGTAGCCAAATATCTGAAGCGCATGGAGAATGATTTGGCGGGCGTCATTATTGCCGGAAACTATGAAGGTGCGGCCATCCTGATGTGGGAGCGCCCGTCGGGACTGACAGAAGAGATGGCCTATAAAGAAAACCGATTTGTGCCATATTTGGACAAGTTTGCTGTGCTTCGAAGCTCGCAGGGCACTAGTGGTGTAGCAGACATTCTGTTCAACTCTATGGTGCGAGATTGCTTCCCTCAGGGAGTGTGCTGGCGCAGTCGTAGAAATAACCCAGTCAACAAGTGGTACTTTGAGCGGTCCCAGGGCACAATGAAGCTTCCAGATACGCACTGGACCATGTTCTGGACGACACCGAAGTTGTTCCCTGGGGAAATGGCCCTGAAAGACTATGAAGATGTGTGCAGAAAAATCCAGCCCACGTGGCTTGACTAGGACTGAAACTCGGAGAAGGGAAGAGCAAACGCCATAACGGAAAACGGCACAGGGCAACAGGGAAACCTTTAGAAGCTCGAGGATGGAATTGAACGCTGATTAATGGCATATAGACATGTTTTCTTTTTTTTTGTGTTTCGGGGATTAATTTGACATTTTTAGGAGGAAGGAAAGTTGAAGCAATGCAGACGGAAGAGGACTACGTATATGTGTGCATGGAGAACTGATCACGAACATATATCGTTTATGCAAGCAAAACGAAACGGAAAAAACGAAGATAGGCATTAATGGAAATGGCGTGGCCTCTCCTTTTTATGAAGCCTAACCGACTAACTGTGGGTGATGATGTGATGACAGTAAGTGGTGGTTGTCTGGTTGTCTGTAGTAACTGTATTGTATGTTGTTATGTTTTGGCTGTAGGCTATGACCGGTGCCCTATATACCGTGGGTAGTAGGTATTGAATTGGCTGTGGACCTTCCACTGTATGCTGCACACGGCAATTTTCTGTTGGATGCTTGTGGTTATCAATGTGAAGGGTTGAGTCGGTGGTTTCTTTGCGGCTAGACGACTTCGTCAAGTTTAGCCTTCCTGCTCGCCTTCCTGCTTACTTGCGCTCGAAGTACTTCCACTGGTCCTCGGCAGGCTGTTCCTCGAGGCTCTCCCAACTGAGGCCGGCGCACAAAGGGGTTAGCAGAGATTTTCAGAAAAGAGACCGGGCTCCAACTTACACCTTGGCCTGCTCCATAATGTCAAGAGCCTTAAGCTCACCCTCAGCCACCTGGATGACCTCCTCGATGAGGCCAGCACCAATCTGGTTCTCAAGCTCCGCGATTCTATTATCATGTTAGTATAGACAAATCAACACAGACATAAAAATCGCGGCTCGCAACTTACTGGTCCGCTGTCAGCAACGGTTCCGGCTCTAGCTCAACCGATGTCGTCGCCTTGTCTACCACCTTGCGTGTAGCAATCAGTGCTTGATCCGCTCTTTCCTCAGGCGTACGGATACCCTCAAGTGTAGGGCCTTCGTCAGCCTCGCCATCCCACTCCTGCACACGGACATCTGGCTCCGGGGCGACCTTGCCTAGGACAAAGGTCTTGTCGCCATACTTCACGGTGTGGGCAAAGCCCCCATCGTTGCTGCCTGATGGCAGGCGGTACTGGCCGGGGCGCTCCGCCATTGTTTTGCGCACGCGTTCAGCCCACTCGGCATAGCCAAGCGGCACCTGCTTCTCGACGAGAGCGAGACGGTGCTTTGTCACGGCTTCAACGGACTGACGGTATAACGAGGAGGCCGGCAAAGCTGAAAGCCGTTCTAGCGTGCGGTGGTATAGGAATAGGAGCGTAGAGCGCGGAGTAGGGTGGGTCCAGAGACCGGTGAGACCGGTCTGGGTGCCGGGCTCAAGGTAGCGTGCAAGCAGGCGGGTAGTCGGACGCATGGTGGGAGAACGGGTGCAGAGCAAGAGGGTTTTTCTTGCTTTTTATTGATAGGCTCAGGAGGGTTAATTGGGCGTGGGGTCAAAGAGAAAAAGATTGGCCCGGAGACAGACTCACAAAGGCGAGCCAGTAACGAATTGCAAGCTTGCGGAAGAGGAGGGTTCGTCTAGAATTCGGGAATAGTCACTGTGGCTCCGATGGATCAAGCAAGCTTCAATGCAGCCTCTACGTCGCTGATTGTCTTCCCCTACTAGACAGGACCCCTGCTAGCTTTGGGTGCGGCCCACCGTATATCATGTGACTGGTCACGAGGCAAAGTCGGAGTTTAGTTTTCCAAGATCAAACAAGAGCCCCACTAGAAATGGTGGGTCATGAGAAAGTAAAGGGAGAGTGGGGTTAGAGACGTAAAGTTGCAGACGAGAAAGCCTGTAGCTTCAGAGCTTGAGCCCCCCCATGGACTCTATAAGCAGCCCCAAATACCCCCCTGAAGAAGCCTAAGGGTAACTAAATATACTCTGTCAAGGCAGCAGTCAGTGGCAGCTCTCAAGCTGACTGTACAGCTTAATCACAAGCTTCAATGGCTGGTGCCTTGCTAAGCTCTACTAGTGGTTGACATTCCGCAACTTCTGCTCTATACGACCTTCACCTTGGCCTTGACCTCCTGTTCTTTTCAAACAAGATCTCTCCAGCACTTGCTTATCATTGTATGGTTCTTCTCCTTTCTCCCAGCAGTTCTTCACCCGCCTTTAACTGGTGAATTTTCTGCCCTTATTATTTATTCTCTTTCTTGCTCTTGCACGTGTGAACTCGTACCAATCATATCATCAATCGCCATGGACAACTTCAAGAATCTCGGCCAGACCTTCTCGTACGTCTACTACCATTGTTGTTTGTTCAAACAGCTAGCAAAACTTGGCCTCCCTCTCTGCTGTCTAGCTCCCACCTGCTCAGCTCGAGCAGAATCTATATGAACTCTAGCTTAGGCCATCCCAGCCCTCCGATATCCGTCCACCTTCTCTCCTCTCTCCTCCTCCCCCCTCACCCTCATCCCATCTCGTTCGCGTGGTCGCGCTAACGGTCTCTCTGATCAACCACAGGTCCTTTGGAGCGCAGATTACACCATTTGCCTCCCGGACGTTCCAGTACACCAAGGAACAGCTTGGCCAGGCCGAAGATAAGGTATGTAGGAGATGAAAAGCGGGCGATGAAGAGACAAATACAAAACAACTGATAGTACTAACCTTTGCTTTCTTTATATAGACCCAGCTGCCCCCTGACTACATCGATCTCGAGAAGCGTGTTGATGCACTCAAGCAGGTGCATCAGAAAATGCTTACTGTGACGTATGTGAACTACCCACAGACCAACAAATACTACTCTCTCTCCATGTGTGCCTTGCCGTTAACCAAAAGAATCACATCCAACAGTTCGCAGTACTCTAATGAAGCTTACGACTACCCTCCCAACATCAAAGAGACCTTCCAGGACCTCAGTCGCACAGTAGGAGAGAAGGTCAATCTTCTGTCATCCGCCACGTCACCCGCCGAAGCGCAGGCCGCCCTCGTTGCCCCACCATCGGCCAAGCCCCAGCCCAAGACCTTCAACCATGCCATTGCCCGCTCCAGTTTGGCCAGTAGCCAGCTGCTGCATCAGCAGCACACCGGCGCTGGTGAGGACCCGCTGGCTACTGCCCTTGAAAAGTACGCTCTGGCTATGGAGCGCGTTGGCGAGGCCCGCCTAGCCCAGGATGCCCAGGTCCAGAGTCACTTCTTGGCCGGCTGGACCACCACTCTCAACACAAACCTAAAGTTCGCCATGCGCGCTCGCAAGAACGTCGAAAACTCACGGTTAACCCTCGATGCCGTCAAGGCCCGGGTCACCGGAGCTACCTGGAAGCTACCTGTCACGGGCACCCAGCGTGAGCCGGTCGACGAGAACGAGCTGAGCCCCGAGGCTCAAGAGGAGATTGAAAAGGCCGAGGACGAATTTGTTACCCAGACTGAAGAGGCTGTCGGTGTCATGAAGAATGTATGAAGCGCCCTCTACCCCCAAGCCCCAACTATAGACCCCACGTGACTAACAACAAACCTAACCCCCTTTCCTTATTCTACAGGTCCTAGATACCCCTGAGCCGC
Source organism: Ceratocystis huliohia (assembly GCA_038382965.1). Lineage (NCBI taxonomy): Eukaryota > Fungi > Ascomycota > Sordariomycetes > Microascales > Ceratocystidaceae > Ceratocystis > Ceratocystis huliohia. The sequence goes on along the minus strand of JAXCEX010000026.1, from coordinate 63,157 downwards.
TACGCAACCTGCTAGAGCTGGTTACTGCCCAGATGGACTACCACAAGAAGGCCTACGACATTCTCAGTGAGCTGGCTCCTATTATTGAGGGTCTGCAGGCTGAACAGGAGGTAAGTTGTTGAGATTACTGCTACTAGGGTCCAGGCCTTTGTGGAACGTTTCTTCTGACATGTGACTGACCTTTTTTTTTTTCTAGTCGGCCTACCGCCAAAACCGCGAGAGTGCTGCGTAGACGCGCCCTATTGTTATTTCTTGCTGCCACCCACGAACGCCTTAGTCTTTTATCTCTCTCCATCCCCCTTCTCCCACACGCTCAATATTATTTTCTCCTCCTACTGTTTATTAAATGGGCACTTGGCTCTATTATTTTCCCTTGTTGACTTGATCACGTAGCCGAAACGTACTAGTAATGATCTGTGCTGCAAAATCTCATGAAGCCAGAAATATCCCATCATGATACTTTTCTAGTGTTTTTAAGAGCGTAGTTTTGTGGGGCTACTGCCTAACATATCTTGTTGTAACCCTTGATATACCCTAGGAACACCATTTTTAACGTCTCTTCATCAGTCAATCTTCGTGCCCTCAACCAACATGAATATTGTTTAGCTCAACGAATAGTTGTCCTTCACTCTTATTCCTTTTCGCTGTTCCTCCATTTCTAGCTAAACACACGTACACTGGCGCTTGATGTCCTACATCAACTTGCCTGAATGGGCTAATGTCCGGTCCCGAAAACGCAAAGCAGAATCAGACACTGACCATGACGACTATGTGGACGACTATGAAGCTGGATCTAATGGCCTAGTTGGCGCTCGTCAGCGCTTTGCTAGTAGTATCAATCCGCTGTCATATCCCGAAGATACCCTTATGCAGATGAGCTTGGCGGGCCTCCCAGACTCTGCTCAGTTGCCGTCCAAGAAGCACCGCAACTTCCCGCACCAAGCGCTTCCTTCAAAACGTGCCCACCAAAGAGAACAAGACCCAAGCAATGGGGATCTAGAGGCTGGTGATGAGCTACCAAACAACAACGAGCTAGCTGCCGATCAGGGGCTGCTTATGATGGAAGACGGAACGCGTCGTACTGGCTCTAAAAACAAGAAATCACAGACTCTTAGCCGGAATAACAAGGCCCGCAACCGCAGCAGAAGTCGCGCTGATGGATCTAAAAGTAGTGGCGGGCCAGAGGCTGAAGTGCGGCGATATCTTGATCCAATGCTCGATGCGATCTATATTCTCTTGGATCGCGACGAGGTCACGCGCGCACAGCGCCTCTTTGCAGCCGTATTGCGACTTCCAGCGCTTGAAGATGCGGATGCACGGATAGATGTCCGGCGCTATAATATGTGGGCCATCGGGGCGGAATTACTGATGCGCGCTGGCGAGGAGGAACGTGCTGAGACAGAGAGCCGAATGGGCAAGAGCCCACGCAAGCGCTGGGGATGCTCGGCGAATATGCCACGTGTGCGCGAGTACTTCCAGCAGCTTATCTTGCAGTATCCATGGAAATTGAGCATATCATTGGGCTTGACAGCTAAAGACTTCTGGCTGGCGTTATTAAGCTGCGAGGTGTACGATGCATATATCGAACACGTATTAGCGTTAGAAGATATTGCAATGCGTGCAGAACAGATGGATGGCGAAGGATGTGCCGCAACTTATTCTAGCCTCGATACCACGGAGAGTGGTGGGGGCCACCGCGAGCCCAAGGAGGCTTCTAGTCGACAGTGGCGTGTAACACAGGAAGAAGTTCTCCGTGAACGAACGTATGCGAGTATCACAAAAGTGCTCGAGCCAGTGCATGAATTGCTAGAGAGACTGCCGTACTCACGTGAGCCACGTATAAACCATGTGTATGCGACTACGTTGCTATTCGCAGCCGATGTAGCCGTGCCGACATCCGACGCAGGGCCTCAGGCTGGTGGGGGTGCACGTGGGCGAAATGAAGCTCGAAGAGAGAGGCTGCGATTGCGGAGTCTAGCAAGAGCAGCTTTGACAAAGGCAATGGATCGTGGGGTTGATGTGGGGGCTGCGGTGAGAGAGAGGCTAAAGATGGGCGAGTTTGCTGAGAGTGACGATGAGGAGGAGGATCAGGAGGAGTACGAGGATGAAAATGAAAATGAACAGGAAAGCGAGCGGGGAGATTTGCGGGAGAACGGAGAAGAGTATCAGGACGACGACTCAGGTTTGACTAATGACTCGCTACCCATCCGAAATAAGGCCTAGACTAGGCGCGATTATGTATTGACTATTCACTTCTACCAAGAACTTAGTTTACTATGCTTCTTACGGAGAGTCTTCACTAGACTCGACTGGCACCCTCTCCATAAAACAAGCAGTATTCCTATTCATCGCGACGATGCACCACTGCCCTGAAGGGCTCCAAGCGACCTGTCTCCCAATGCGTGCTTGACCCTTAATCGAGCACTGCCAGTGAGGTTGGAGGGGTCGAAGTGGATTTGACACATCGTACATCCTCTCCCATTGTGTAGCCGTCTCGTATGAATAAAACTGCTCTAAAAAGGATACATGGTCCTTATTTAACCCATCGAGAGACTGGCTGTCCCTTTTTTTGCGCGAGAGGCTTGAGCTGGCCTTGGCTCGTGCAGTGTTTAGGTTGGGAATAGGGGATAGCCATGATGGGCGCTTTACGCCGAGTGGATAGCCTGGAGTCTCAGGCCTCCATCTAGTGCCGCTAGCCTTGCAAGCAGCCTTGCAAGCAGCGGCATCCTCAAGGGCACGGAAATAGTCGCAATACTGTATGATGTGACGAAAGTTCCAGAAGCTAGTTAGGCTGTTCGCATCGCAGAACCCAAAAATGGCATCAGAAAGATGCGGCGGATCCTCAGGGCTAGAGAAAATTCCAAAGCGCATAAAGAACTGAGTATCGCAAAGCGGTGCAGCCAACTTAAATAAGCGATGCCAGAGAAACGGCCCAGCATTGCCATGTGCTGAAGAAGCAAAGGCTGAGCGGGAAAACGAGTCGGGCTCATGTGAGAACGGAACCACGGCATCAGCGGGCAATGGATTTGAGGATGAGAAGCCCTCAATACGCCAAACGACAATCTCGCCGCCTTCGTGGCAGTCTCTCGAGACTATGATATCACCCCAAAACGCCACACTAAATGTTTATAGGGCGAGAATTAGAGAGAGACTATGGTAGAGGAGTCAATGGAGCAGCAGTAGTTAGCTTACCAATCAATAATGGCATTGTGGATTTCCGAGCTTGAAAACTGCGGGGCCAGGATTTGCTTGACGATGGGGCCCGATGAGGCCGGAAAAGCCGGTACTGCCCACTGTATTAGATAGAGTCAGTTATACCACCCATAAACAGGACCTCAAGCTTCTGAGGCTTCTTTCTCACCAGAGCAACCACCATATCCTTTCCCGCTGATAGCAACCATTTTCCAGTCTTGTGGAAGGCCTACACCGCGCCAAAACTGTCAGTCAAAGGATATGCAGAAAAAACAGACTCGGAACTCACGATAGTCAAAAGGTCATCGCAGTGTGTATCGCTGCCGTAGATGCACACGCACGGTGCCTCTTTAAAGGCCGCATTGAGGCTCCACATGCGAATTGTTACGTCTTGAGACGCCGAAGCCACGAGATGTGGATCGGCCGGCGATGTTTGCAGTGCGTTTATTTCCTAAGTAGACCAGCAGAAGTTTGTCAGTAGGAGAAGCAGCAGAAGGGGGCGTGCTGTGGCCCCATAGGAAAGACTGGCTTACTCCCCCGTGGCCAACAAGAGTCTAAGGCTCTGAGGTTAGTCATATGTAGAAAGAAATGCAAAGGGGCGTCGGAACTGTCGACGACTCACTCTGGCCAGCGTTCCGTCTGGTGTGTAAACTTTGATAACCGCGTTGGTGCCAGCTACGCAAATGACTGGGTCATCGTTTTCGTCCAAGGCCCAGGTACAACAGCAATTAGCGCTATCTAGCTGTGATGGGTAAGTAAGAATGTGAGCCCAATAGTTTGCAAGTGAATGGCGCAAGTAATGAGGTGAGTTACATCTGCATCATAGATTATGGTGTGGATGGAGTACGGTGTGTCGTCTACCAGCTGCTCCTGCCACTGTGACTGTGGCTTCATCTCTCCTATCACGATCTGCGGCTTTGTTAGCCAAGGAAAGCTTCCCACTGCCTTGTTGATTTCTCATCGACTCACGTGTGTTAATGTCACCAGAGCAAACACTGGTGGCTGATCAAGAGGCTGGAACGGACAGAACTGGGCGTCAAACATTTCTATAAGCTGGCGTTAGTCTAAAAGGGGCTTATCTAAGCTGCCAATATTGCAGTTGATTAAATACCTGCATCAGACCGTTCAAAAGTCTTGTCAGTTATCTTCACCGAAACTGCGGTCTGCTTGCCTAGCCGTGGCTTATTCGAAGCAGGCCTGCCAGCATCTTTCTGCACAATACCAGTAGTGTTAGAAATTTCATTTAGCTTCAGACTGGGCGTTAGATTACCTCGACAGAGTATATCGCCCGTACTTCTGGCCATCCAAGACTCTTGTGCGCCATGATTTTCCTGCTTCTCTAGAAGTATCGTTGCTGCTTTAAAACTACAATGGTTACACGAACAATGATCAGACGTGTCAAGAGTGTCTACATTCGCATCACGTGACTTAAACGGCTAATCCACAATTTCAATTTCAATATAACCCGATATAGCCGATGTCTTCATTCTTTTGTAATCTGCACCGCTCTGTCCTGTGTTTACTTGGCCTTGCAGGCTACATATCCCAAAATGGCCCGTGTTTATATATTCACGCTTCCATAATAACAATTCTCTAGCGCTTCCACCACCTCATACATGATTGTGCATCCCTTTTCCACAGATTGTCTTTCATTTTATGCCTACACAGTCTCCTTTTAACAGCAGGGCTTCTGACTACCGTGGAGGGCTCGCGTACAAACACCCATTCCCCTCTCCTGTGACGTATACTATACATAATTAGTACGAGCAGCGCACGCGATATCCGCCAAACCCCATTGCCCACAACACACTAGCCGCTGATTGCCTCTGCAACATCATTGGTGTTCTCTTTTTTTATTGTGCGGTCCTAATACGAACTTGGTCTTTAAAATTCCTAGCATGGCGTCTTGATCCTTTCTCAACCAGCACGAGATGAAGGAAAACAACGCGTTATTCCCAACTATTGTTCAAGCTGTATCGTGTATATATGGCGCTTTCATCAATATAGCGCCTTGCTTTTCATTTTGGCAACAATCATCGTCACCGATGTCGTCTCGGTTCAAAAAAACGCCCGTGTAACATTAGTGCCAGCATCAGTGCAGAGACCCACAAATATCCCTTCCTCTCACAAACCCCTGGTCCTCCTATAAGGAACCACACCGCCGGCCTTGAAACCCAGCCCGCTTCTCTGTAGCTCAGCGCACTATCCTCCTCGTCACCAATATTATTACACTCTGCCCATCTCATTCATATATCCAGCTACCGTGTCTACTGCCAGCAGTCATGACTTTGTCTGCAGGCATAAGCCGCCTTCCCCTTCCAGGTTCTCCGTCCTCCTCATGGGCCATCTACAGAGCCCGCGCCAGTACTTTGCTATCCTCACCTCAGACCTCCGTGTTAGTAGCATTCTGGCTGTTTGGTAAGCCATGCCTATCTGACTTCCCTACTGTCTTGCTCTCTTAGCTAAACCGACTCTAGGCCTTATCAACAACGTCCTTTACGTCATCCTGCTCTCTGCTGCGCAGGACCTCGTTGGTAGTGCTGTGCCCAAGGGTGTTGTCCTGCTTGCTGATGTCCTTCCCTCGTTCTTAACTAAGCTTGTGGCCCCATATTTCATTCAACGCGTGTCCTATGCCACACGCGTGCTGATTTTTATTGGGCTCTCCATCACTGGTATGCTCTTCGTTGCCACGGCCCCTGCCTCTGCCTCGATCTCCACCAAGCTATTCGGGGTTGTGCTTGCCTCGTTTAGCTCTGGCGGTGGCGAGCTCTCGTTTCTCGGTCTCACCCATTATTATGGTACGGGTGCACTAGCCGCCTGGGGCTCTGGTACTGGTGCTGCTGGGCTTGTTGGTGCCGGGCTTTACGTGATGTTTACCGACTGGATACAACTTGGCGTGCGGACGACACTGCTTATAGCTGCGACGCTTCCTTTGGTAATGTTTTTCTCGTTCTTTGTCTTGCTTCCGCGTGAGCCGCTCGCAAAAGCCTTAGGAGAGCGTGATGGCTATTTGCAGGTATCAAATACCGATGAATCCGACGTCGTCGACAACGAAACGCAGACCGGCATTAATACCGCTATAAGGGGTACAGGCTACTCCGCTCTTACCTCTACAGATGAAGGCAGTCTATCTCGTAGTCCTTCACCCCGGTCTTCGTTTGAGCACAATCTCGCACGAGCCAAAGCACTAGTTGTCCCATACATGGCACCGCTACTTCTCGTATACATTGCTGAGTACAGCATCAATCAGGGTGTAGCTCCCGTACTACTATTCCCACTAGCTCCGGCTTCACCATTCCGAGCTTACCGCGAGTTCTATCCGTTCTACGGTTTTCTGTACCAGCTAGGCGTTTTTATCTCGCGTTCGTCAACACCATGGCTACGGCTTCGTGCATTGTACCCACCAGCATTGCTACAGCTAGCAAATCTCCTAGTGCTAGTTTTACAGGCATTATTATTTTTCATACCGAATGTATACGTCGTATTTGCTATCATAGTGTGGGAGGGCCTGCTTGGCGGCGGTGTGTATGTCAATACCTTTGCCAAGATTCTGGACGAAGTCCCTCTGGAAGACCGAGAGTTCAGCTTAGCTGCTACCACTGTGAGTGATAGTGCGGGGATTTGTGTAGCAGGGCTACTCAGTATCGTACTAGAGGTCAAGCTTTGTGACTGGCAAGTGAGCCAAGGGCGTGATTGGTGCCGTAATATCAAGGCCGAAAGTTTTCGAGGCTGATATCCCGCAACACTGGAGGCCACCGGCCGAGTCCGTCACAGGGACTACCAGCCTTAGGAAATCCATCTCATTGACAGATAGTAAAGTAGTATTTTGTCTAGAACTCATGTCTGAATTTAGTCGACATTTTGTATATTCCGCTACAAGACGCCGCTCCGTACATCTTCCTCTACAACCCAATTGCGTCGTATGGCCTATAATCACTCACCGAAGCAAGCCAAAGGTTTCGCAGAAAAAGAGCTTCAATTAACTACCCCCCCTGGCCAACGTGTTTGAGATATGCCACCATGACAGGTACCAGGCCAGCTGGTATCCTCCTACATCTTCATTATTTGGGTATAGTATCATAAAACGTCTGGGCCTGAGCTGCCTCATCAAACACAACCCATTTTTCTTTTGAGATACCCCGAAACGCGTTCTCAAAGCGCTCATCTGTATTCCTGTCCTGCCTGCCACCCTCCGCCATGCCAATACCATCCCCTATCCCCGGTGAAACAGGATCTTTTACCCGTCGGATCAAGATGGCCACCACCCAGTTCGGGAATTCCCGTGCAATACTGCCATAAACTTCGGGATCAGCTTGAGTGGAATCTCCAATCATCACTACCTTCCGCTGGGGCAGCCAGCGGTGGATCTGACGTACACGACCAATCTTGTATGAGTATGTACCCCTGGCAAAACTGACAAGCATGCCCGTCAGAGAGTGCCAGTAAAAGTCACGCAAGAACAATGGACCAGCTGGGTAGTATTTGGAGCGGAATTCACGGAGGAACGGGTAGAGAGGATGGGGCGACGCCGCAATATAGCACCACACCGAGTCAGGCGGTAGCGTTGCTTGCATATGGGCATAGAACTCAGGCATTCCTGGAACAGGAATTCCTTCACTGACCAGTGTTTCTCGTATCATATCTCGGGTGTTGTTGGTGCAGGTGATTTTGATTGTGTCGTCAATATCTGTAAATGGCAAGGAAAGAATGCAGGTGAGTCAAGGGGCTCAACGACTAACTTGTAGTGGGCATTGAGGTTAGTAAAGATGGAACTTACCTGAAAGCACCATCCAGCCCTCAGCATCTGCCATGTACACATCTGCCTCCAAAATACCCTTGACATCTTTGGGTACAAATGCCCCAACTTTGTGTGCCACGTTCTTGTCAAGTTGTCCTAGTTTCACTGTAGTTCTTGCTGTTCCATGCTTTCCCGTTGAGCCTACCTTTTGTGGCGCTTTCTGGGTCATATCCCGGTCTAAGGCCACTATGACAGACCTCCCCCGTCTTGCTTCCGATATAAAAGGCTTCGCTCGCTCTAAAATCCGAGCCCGCTTTTCATCCGTATCGACCAGGGCCATCATGAGAAGAATCGCCTTCATTAGTTCGCCGCTCCCACTCCGTGTCATTTTAGGCTCAGCCTCAAATACCGCAATCTGAAGCTCTGCAGCATATTCCTGAGCTAGTGGATCTCTTTCTGGAGTCGGCTGCTCCGATGGGCATTGGTATGCAAACGTATCCATCAGCCACACCAAGTCGTCTCGGCCCACCGGAGCGCAGAAGGGGTTTTTGTATCCAAGAAACGAAAACATCTCGCTGGGAACACGCATGAATCCGTTGGCAACAGCGGCGAGGAAGGTCACCTGTTGTACGGGGAGAGTCGATATAGCCAGCTGGGTTCGGTGCTGGGCTTGATGCAGGGCCAACTTACGGCGAGATGCTTCCTGGCCGGCATTGGTTTCAGTTCCGACATTGATGCGAACGGGCGAGGTCGGAGTCGATTCCATGTTAGAAGGGTAAGTGGTATAGGAAAAAAAAGCGAGTATGTTGCAGATTGAAAAATAGTAAAGATGCCAGTTACTAATGTTAAGCAGAGTAAGTATATACAAGTAATCTGCGCTGTCTAGCAGAGCAGGAGATAGATAGGAGTTATAGGTATGCTTTGAAAACCAGTATTAGGAGGTTAACGAAGGCGAGTGCGGCAGGATAGGGTAGGAGGAATATGGATGTAGAGAGATGGCAATCTCGAGATGACAAGCAAAAAACCAGCTAGAACAACAACATGAGTCGTGATAGAGTGCAAGTAAAAGTTTTCCTAAGCCACCGTGTTCACTGTTGAGATACGGAAGGCACGCGTCTGCTTTCGCTAGAAGTTGCCTTTCGCCCAAAAACAATTTGTTTACTTACTCATCTTGAGGAACTCTTATTGACTTCGTATTAACCTAGCGTTAGGTTTATCGCCAACTCTAAGCCCTTGTACTTCTTATATTCCACAGGACTTACACGCTTTAAGTGGGTTTGCAGAATCTATGCTTTGCCTTAGAACTTCAGGCGAAGTTTCAAGCGTAGTTTGAGACAAGAGGATTGGAGAAAAGAGCATTACCGTTCCTTTTTCATAAGGAATTCCGTTGATATCCCGACTAATATGATCAGAACCATAGACAGGCGTGATAACGGGTTATGAGTGAAAATTGTTATATCATAAATATCTAGGAAGGCTGATACCCCTCAGCTAGGGCTATTACAAAAATGATTCATGGAGAAAAAAAAGACATCTAGTCTCCTGTACGCAAAGAGATAAAAACAAAAATGCTTGAAAACAAATCGGCAAGCCCACTTAGCCCATCCGAATCTTTGCAGTAGACCCCGGACTGTCAGTACGCTCAACAGCCTTGGGTCGCAACTTCGGAGCTCTAGTCCTCCTCGGCTGCAGCATCGACAGTGCCTGGCTTCGGTAAGAGCAGAGTGTCATAGACGATAACGCTAGCACGGTTGGCAATAACGTTGATGGCAGGCTGATTGACGGTGAAAAGGGTGTAGAAGAGATAGTCGTCGGGGTTTGAGCATACCTTCTGATTCAGAGGCGAGGTCTCGCCAATCACACAGGGCTTATTCACGTTGTCGAACACAGCTAGGTCAGTATCTGGACGTACACCACGACCAAGATGGTCTGAAATGTTGCGCACCCGGAACTGTTGCTCAATAATGGCCTCTGATATGAATACTTGGCCGTCAAATTGTGCAGCAGCGCGTCTTGGGAAAGGGGCGACAATTGTTTCATCGGTGGAACTTCCGTGGATGCTGTGGTGCCAACGCTTATGAACCCGATTTTGGCGGTTCCTCAAAGAGGCGGCAGCAGCCTGTTTTTCTAGCTGTTCAGCAGACCTCTCGGTCAGCTCGGCATGTAGAGACTTGAGAGTGTGGCTGTTGGTTTGTCTAGCAGACAAAACACTACGCTTGTTTTGCTTCTCGTCGTGCTTCTTTTCCTCTTCCTTCTGCTCCTTTTCTTTCTGCTCCTTCTCCTTGTCCTTCTGCTCCTTCTCCTTCTGTTCCTTTTCCTTCTTTTCCTTCTCCTTCTTTTCTTTCTCCTTCTTTTCCTTCTCTTTCTTTTCTTTTGCCTTCTTCTCCTTTTCTTCCTTAGCCTTGGCCTCAGCCTCGGTAGCCTTTGCGAAATCAGCGTGGCTTTTCTGCTCAACAATATGATCATACTCCCGGTCACTGGTGGGCACTTCTTTCGCATTCCATTCGGAGATGTGCTGGGCAATCATCTCATTCCAACGGTTAGTCAAAAACAAGGCATTACGATCCTGTTCGGCTTTCGAATGCGGCTCCGGTGGAGTGGGCCGGGCTTCATTCCAGCCAGGGCTGACACTAATGTCGAATAACTGGGGCAAGAGAACACGGAAGTTTTCTATCTCCTGTGGCTCCCAGTCAGCATAGGAGTTACGAGTCTTATCGATCAGTTCCTGAGATGAGTAATGCCAAAAATCTGAGAAGGCAATTGAACGTTCGTTGAGGGACTCTTGGTACAAAAAGTCGAGCTGCGAGAAGATACGAATGACAAGAGAATCAATATAGTGAGTGGCCAGATCGCGAGGAAGCGCAGAGAGATACCAAATATCCCAGGTTCCAAAATTAAAAACCCAGAGGGTTTCCTTGGGGTTTGTGCTTGGCTGAGGGGACGATACAAATGATGTCACCTGATCAAGCAAATCGGGGTGTTTTGGCAGAGGATATTGTTCCTTGATGAAGGTGTAATCATAGCCAGGAACACTTAAATCAATATTAGCATTAGTAGCAGTGTCGATAGCGTGCTGCCATAATGTGTTAGAGGTCAGAGCAGCATCAATTCCCTGAACGTGACTGTTGTTGGTTGTAGGGACGTAGGATATGTGCTCAGTGCAACGGAGCTATATTTGCAACACTGTTAGTATCTCTATCAGCGGGCTACAGTGAGTGGGTGGTAGTGGTTGTTCCATAGCGACTTACTTCTTCGCACAACTTCTCAGTCCAACTTTTCTCCTGCTTGCCCAAAGCTCCATTAATAGCAGTGGCAACATCAGGGGTCCCAAAAACAACAATTCTCAAGCCGCCCCCGGGGGGCGTTTCGTCATCGCTAGTGGGTTGCCATGAGTTATAGAGTGGCTTGGTCAAAGACGATAACGAGGCCTCCGGCATGGTGAAACTCGTCAAGTAAAGAGTCGTTATCAAAAGAGACACGATTGCGATAGTGAGCAGGCGTGGGCCTCCTCTTGTTAGCCGGTGTGAGAAGAGCATGACGACAGCCATGGCCTTGCTGCACATTGACAACGGGGACGGTTGTGACTTTTGCCCATGCATCGCGAAGTATTAACGAGATATCGGTAAGAGCGCAAGTATAGGAGATATGACAAGACTGTAACTCGAGTCTTGTCTCTTGGCGTAGTTCACGCCTCTAAAAAGGAAACAGATTGGCCAGGTTTCCGATAGATCTTTGTGGCAAATTCGCCGTGGTTAGTTGAAAGGAAAGGTTCGACAAGCCACCAGCACTAAAGCTATGCTGTGTGAGCCCCGGCGATTGTCTTGTGTGAAAGAGTAAAGAGAAAAAAATATATGAGTGGGAAGATGAGAGCCCTCCTAGGAGAACGACAAGATATAAGCGGAGGAGCCCACGATGCAAGGAAATAACGGGAAGTAGGGAGAAAAGGCAAACGATCTTCGCGAGGAAGTTGCTGTTGTTGCGATGTATGGCAGTACGTATATATTGTGAGGTCGCTTTGTCGCAGGAAAACTCTCCGGCAGTAAAGAATGGCAATTGCCTAACGAGGACACAAAGTTAGACAATTATGACAACCTACAAGAAAGATAGACAAGAATCTGACGAAGAATCTGATAATTAAGAAACAACAAGACAGCAAGAATGAGGAGAAGACGCCTGAACTTGTCATGTGGATAAGGCGTCCAAGTATATAAGTCGCAGTTGCCAGGAGAAACCACAGGGCTGCTATCCTAGGTCTTGCTGCGCAACAGCTGCCTTCTCCTAGCCCTCCTCCTTTTTGCTCCTCCCTGGATGGAACTAGTTAGCAGCATATTGCGTATGCCGAAATCTCGTACTTTGTTCTGAATCAGGGCTATTCTTGCAAGAACCATGAACAAAGAGAAGACAAGCGAACGAAACATGGCGGTTAGCGGGCTTATGTGTCTAGATACTTGCGATCCTCCAACCCCCCACCGGGTTGCTGATGCAGATTTCCCTCTGTCTATTGTGTTTTAAAGTCGACTATATGACGACGCCTCCCCCTTCGTGACATGACCATGCCAGGCTTGTAGGCGGAAAGGATAGAAAGACTACAAGATCCTTCGTAGATTTTACAGCATTCCAGACTGTCTACATTGTTCATTTGTTGTTGTCTTGCTCCAATTACTACAATTACCGGAGGTATGGTTGTTGAACAGGTGCCGTTACTGATTCGTGCTTCTGAAAGCTCCCAACTGCATGTCTTGGCAATGAATAGTTGAAGCCTCGTCTCCCCCGTGCTTGACATTGGATTTGTCTAATGCTCATGTGTCCTCCAATTATGTGTCTGTACAGCCTCCATTTCGCGTTTTGCCTTGCGTTGTAGCGAGTGAAAAGTCTTTAAAGAGGACAGAAAAACTAGCAACCGATGAGGGCCTTTCTTCCAGTCATTGTTTCACTTTCCAGGGCTGGTAAGTGTACTTGAAGAGAAAAAGACAGGTCTTGGCGCTTCTGACAGTTCGTTCTCATATGTCCAGCTCCAGTCAAAGCGTTTCGAAAACAAACACTGCCATAGAGCACATACGAGAAAACACGACCATCAATAGATGAAATCCTGATAAATGTAGCAGAGCCACATTCTTTTTTTTCGTGGGTGTTTCATGACAAAGGACTGGAGGGAGGCTAGTCCAGCTATCCCTTCTATGTATCTAATTCATGACTTGGTGTCCCTTGGAGCAATAAAGGAATGGGCTTCATTCCAAAGCAAGATAGAAGCTCCCTATTGGGGATAAGAGGCACATGATATGACATGATTATCAGCAGAAACGACAGATTCTCAGGCATAAAATAACACAACTTACTACTATCTGTCAGCTATGTCATTTCTACACATTATCAAGGAATTTACTATCAGTGTCCGAAACTTCCCTTTCCTGATCAAACATACAGATGGGCTTGGTAACTTGCTCGCCTTTTTCAAGCAGCACACGCGTCCTTCAATCCCTCTCCATCCTATTGCTGTTAGACCCTGGTCGCTCCAAATCCTGTTGGCGAAAATGTCGTAGTCTTCTCCTTTCTTTTCTCGATCGTCACTCTTGTTTTCCCTTCATCTTGAGTGCTTTCATTTGCGCACCTCTGAAAAGGAAGTATATATGACGAGGCAGTGGGATGGAACCGTCGTAATCATGTTGCACCGGCTTTGACTAAGGTCCTTTGTTCATTTGCATTTGTGTGCATGGTATCGTGGCAGACAGAGCCACTATACAACCCAATTTATCAGGCCCACGTGACCTCATACTGTTCCTAGATTTTTATTCCCATTCTATCGCCCTATCTTTATTTGGCTTCTTCGTTAGTGGCTTGTTGGTATTATTTTTTTGCAACTTTCACTTCAGAATCAAGCCCATACTCGCCCATTTTCAAGGTCTCGCTTTGTTGTCTCACTTCACGTATCAGCAAAGCACTACACCCTAGAGGATAATGAAGAAAAAAAGCCTCTGCGTTAAACGCTGTTTTCCATTAATTACCTGCCACCCAATGCCTAGTAGTCAATGGTACTTGCTTGAAGCTATGTCTACATGAGAGCCTCCACGTAGTAGGTACTTGAGTTACACCTGTACTCAATTAACATGGGGGGCTTACAGCGGCCCCTACCCCGTGCCAAGAGCTACTAGAAGCAGGTGTCCGAGTCTCGTGCAACCTAGCTCACACGACAACAAATAGTACTGTACAACAAATCTCCTATGCACAGCACTCCCGTATAATAATAATCGGGCCAAAGAAAGTACACTCGAATACTAAACTCAACACCCAGCCACGTCAGTTGAAACTACACTCACTACTAAGAGACCAGCCCCGAGGCCTTTGCCTTGGACAGCACAAATTCAGTCGCGTTAGGCCAACTAAATTTATTAGCACAAAGCTAAACATTCATCTACCTCATCTATTCCACCTTGCCTCAACTACCCAAGATCTAGAGCAGGACTTGAATGCTGTGACTGACTTACTTGACCAACCGACCTTAGCCTCAACTATCTTACTACAGCCCAATTTCTTACATATGATGAACAAATTAGGAAAGACTCAAGAACGAAATGAAAATAGAAGGCAAAAAAGAAAATATACGTGAAAAACTTGCTAAATCACTAGTCTCATCCGGTCTCGGACTTTCATATGTGGCTACAAATTCGCCGGAACGTTTCATTTCACCAATGTTACGTCTGGCAACCCTGCTTATCCATATAACCCTAATAAAACGAAAAGCAACTTGAAGACCATCGCAAACCGTCAGTAGCTCAGCTTAGGCTGAGGAAATTTGTGTAAATAGAGACTAAGACCTCTCGCATAGTTCTGTCACATTGGTTTTTCAGTTGTTTTGACCTTTTTTTAGAGCTCTTCTGTACTAGTCTGTAACAAGAGCTAGTAATCCTTGTCTCTTTAATCTCACTTCGACAAACAGACTTGATCAAGTTTTCCTTGTTTCCTACAGACCCTATCCGCAGGTAAAGAAAATGAAATGAGGCTTTCCCTCCACTGGCAAGTATGCCTAGCGTGTACAGCTAGCTGTCTTCCCTTTCTACCAGATCCCCTCCCCTAGGAGACACGCGGTGTCATGTCCTCCCTTCACCTTAGCAACCAACCATCATAATATCAGCCTCACGTATCCTTAACAGCCCAAGACAAGAAAGAAATAAGGGGCAAAAGAAGAAGAATGAAACTTGAAAAGAAAGAAAAAAAGACTGCAAAATAGAAATATGAACGGGCAGAAAAGAAAAAAAAGACTTCAATAGTCTCTTCGTGGATGGTTTCTTGGTAGTTTTTGGTTTACACCCTTTACTCCTCCTCGGAGTCTGACTCTTCTGAGTCCAGCGCGTTGTCCGATACTGGCTCAGGTGAAGCCCCCGTCACTGTACCGCGGAATTGCTCGCGAACTTGCGTCAGATGTGCAATCCGCATTTCCTGTTCGCGTGCACTCATCGGTTTGTTCTTCTTGCCCTTGCTAGATGCCCGGGCTGCAGCAGACGCAGCAGACGCAGCCGAGCTTCCAGTTGTGTTTGTTGTAGGAGCAGCATCACGTGCTGTGGTCGAGGTGGTCTCCGCAGATATCTGTGCGGCAAAGGAAGGGAGATTCTTTTTGCAAAGGTCCCACAGCTTGAGCAGGGCGTCGTTACTGAGCTGGTCGATATCTAGCTCGAGTTCACCGTTTGTATTTTCCTAGATCAACGCAGGAGAATTAGTTTTCTGGTTTGCTAGGCAACAAATATCAAAGAATTGGTTGATTTTACGTACCGTCTGGTTAGTATCGCGTTTAATTATTTCAATAGCATTCTCAATCGCATTGCCAGAAAGTTCGTTAATAGCGGTGGCAATCATGCCCTTTTCAGCTTCTGAGATGTTGCGCTTCTTCTTAGATGCACCACCCAGTGGCTTGCGACCAGCATTGCTGTTGGCTGCCTTCTTGCTGGGGTTAGGTGCAGCGCCCTTGCTGGGCCGGCTGGGCTTGGGCTTGGGTTTGGAGGGTCGTTCGGCCTTGACCTCTGTGACAGTCTGCTTTGCTTTGGCCTTCAGAAGACTAGCCTGGACCATATTCAGCATGTTCTTCTGAAGCTCAATCATGCTCTCAATGGGGTGCTTTTCCATGTACAGATCGACAAGTCGTTGGGACTCCTCTTTCATCTTCTCTTCAAGCGCACGAATCTCGTGTTCCAAGCTGGCATCAACAACTGGAGCAGGTGCTGGAGCAACAGGCTCGTCAAACTCGTCGTCACTGCGTACACTAGACGCACTGACGGATGCCGCTTTCGTTGCCGCAGCATGCTTGGCAAGCCATTCGTCCTTTTTCGCCCATTCACTGCGGAATAGTTTCTCTAGGGCCTTGCCTTGCACGTTGACCGGAGTACCAGGCGAGTTGAACAGGTAGCAATTTCTAAACATAAGGTCAAAGTCACTGATGAACTGCTTGGGGCTTTGGTATTCGCCGGCCTGAAGCTTGGAAGCAATTGTACTCAAGTCCATAGGCTTCTTGACAACCTGGAAATAGTTGGGGATGTCGAGAGCGACGGGATCAACGGGTTCGAGGAAGGCAGCATTGATGGCATAGTGGCGGGTATGACGTATCTCACCCAAGACTTCTTCGCAAAACTCGAGTTCGGGCCTAGTCTTTTTTTTGCCTATTTTTGACGAGTAGTCGATGTCCTTGCTCTTGGGAGGGTGGATCGTCCGCTTTGGGCGGTCGCCTTCTGTCACAGCTGATGCTCTACGAATCTGAGGAACGCCGTTAGGAGGTACTGCGTATGTATCTGAGCCAGTTGTCTTGCTCTCTGGGGGGCTGGCAGCCCGTCGAGCTGAAGGCGTTACAGCTTTAGGTTTTGGCGTGGGGGCCGGCGACTCAGCAGGGGGAGGTGGCAGATGTGAAATCGAATGGCGCTGTTCATGGTGACGAGGGGGCATGTGCTTGGGCAGCACCTTGTTGCGGGCAGGCTCTGTAGCTGAGATGGCAAGGCATCTGGTCCAAACCGCTTCGACAACGCCCAAGCCGGCTAGAGTAACCTCGTGAAGCTCGCCATTGAATGCGAGTGTGTTTAGGTAAATTAACGACAAGTTATCTTTGAAGCCACTGAGAGTCGGCCAGGGGTTATCGCGCAAGGTGCGTTCAAGTAGGCCAATGTCCATGGGTTTAGTAACGCGAGCAAGGTAGGCCTCTCCAAGGGTGGGCCAAAGCTTGATGACGGCGTCTTTGAAGTGACCGCCGCCCTTGGTCTTCTTGATGCCTGCGAGGACACGGCGATACTCGCGAGCTTGGTACGGAGTAATAACCTGCTTTTCGAGCTCCTTGTCATTCCAGCGCTCGAGGCTGTTGAGACCCTTGAGACCATTGGCATTTGATGCAGTGGCAGCATCAGGCGCAGGAACTGGCGGGGGGAGGACTTCTTCTTCAGTAGGCTCGCGCTTGGCACGTTTAGCGGCTGGTTCATCGCCCTCGATACTTTCTCTTTCATGCGACACTTTGCTGGACGAGAAAGGCGCGTCAGCCATCGAGGTGTCACCATCAGCAGACTGGGGGGCATCGGGGGTCTTGGGCTTTTGAGAGGCTTCTGAGTCTGACTTTGTATTGACCTTATTTTCTGATATACCGTTGGAAGTACTTGAGACTTCCGTTGCTTTGGGTGAACCGGATTTCTTATCTTGTATTTCCTCGGCGGTAGGCGTAGCGTCAGTCATTTCGACATCTTGTTCAGCATCAGCTAGCTTTTCTTTTTCTGGCGCAGACTCTGGGGCTGGAGCTGAGGCAGCTTTGCTGGAAATGTTGGGCTTTTCAATCTTGTCGTCGGTCTTGAGCGGTTCGGATGCGCGACACTTTTGAAGCTGATCGGATTCGGACTTTGATTTGCTGTCTAAAGACGCGTCTTGGGTTCTGCTGGCGTCATTTTGAGAATCACTGACGGGCTTCTCTGACTCCTTTACGGTATCACTGAACATGGACACAAGTCATGGTTAGCGGCTGAGATGTTAAGGAAAATGTAGTGAAACAATGCATGCGATCAACGATAGCGAAATGCGCGTGCGCAAAAGTTATGATTGGTGATGCGACAAAGCGCGCATTGATGGAACGTGATGCGACAATTGTACGGTAGGGATTCCAAGATGAAGCGATGGGAGTGATAAAAGTGGCTGCTGGATTGTGATGATGGGGAAAAGCATGGGGATATTGCTTACCCATTCGACACGGTCTTGACAGGCGACTCAGCGGGCTTTGCATCCAGAGAAGCAGCCTGCGGTTCTGGCGTCGGCATAATGAAGTAAATCGATAGATAGTAAAAGGCGAGCGATTATCAAGTCTGATAGCTAATTGATTTAAAGCACGATGCGGCAAGATAATTGTGATGAAATAATGCCCAGGCGCAAAGCAAAAAGAGACGGAGCGTTGGGATGGATTTTTCAGACTGGGCGCGCTAAGAAAAAAAAGCTCGGAAAGTCGCGAAGGAAAAAAAGAAGAAGAGAAATAGAAAATGTGGGCGGGCTGTGGCCGAAATAAAAAGGGAAAAAAAAAAGAGGAAAGGAAAGAGCGAGAAAAAGAAGACGAGGGAAGGCGCGCAAAAAGAGAAGGAAAGAAAGACAGAGCAGGCAAATTAGCAAACAGAGAAAAACAAAAAAGGTATGGCGATTCCCAAGTTTGAGGCGGATAAAACGAGCGACGGAGGTAGTTGCTGTGGGAGTTGGTCACTGGATATCAAGTTGTAGGTTTTTTTGCGGTGCAGAGAAAAGAGTGCAACTGCCACTGGAAAAAAAGTAAGCGCGTCGCTGTAAAGTGGAGAGGAGGGCTGGGGTTTTTGGTGATTTGCGATGCGCCCAAATTTCAGGCGACGATAGCGCGACTCGCGTCGTGAGGGGCAGAAAAAGGAAGGGAGGCGGCAAGAAAGAGATGAAGCCTAATAGAAATGGTAACCAGTTGAATGATTGTTGATGAGATGGAAGGTCAACCAACAAGCAATCAATAGTCAACACCAAGAACAAGCTTTTCTGCAGGAAAGATGGGCATCAAAAAGGTATCTTGTGCTGATGCAGAGCCAATAAAAGCTGCAAGTCAAGCTGTGCTATTATGGCGTAGAGCTTCGTAGTGGATAAAGTATCTTCCCACACAAATTAGGTGTACAGATACTTAGTATTCTTTTTTACTTTCAAAAAAAAGTGGACTGGGTAGAGTCGCAAAGAAAAGAAAAATAAACTGGAAGTTTAGAGAAAAAGCGCGTTCACGTCAGTCGAATTTAGCCAAACGGCGCGACCTGGTATTTATCAAGTTCGGGAGCGCGGAATATCTGGCCTTATCAAGCCACCACCTTCGCTGGCCGTGGGCGTGTCTGATTGGCTAGAGGGGCTGGGAAGGGCTTCCCAATGGTTGATGAACCGAAAGAGCAGGGGGGATGCAGTGTCCAGAAAGATGGAGGTACTTTATGAGTCATATAAAAGAGGTATAAAAGACATAGTTATGTAAGTACACCGTGCATCGCAGGCACGGTTTTAGAGAGGGAGGGGCCAACAAGGCAAAAAGAGCACTAATTACAGGAAGGAAGCACTAGCCCTTGGTCTTGGCTTTGGATGGTTAGCTCTAGTTGTGGCGTTCGCTGGCTGGATCTCTATCTAGTTGTGGTTTTGTGTCGACTTACATCGACACTACACAGTCACCACTCAACTCATTAGCGTGATATTGAAATTCCGGCGTTTGTGACACGAGAGCAACTTCCATCCGACTGGCTGACTAGCTGGCCGTGGGTTACTTATCTCTCTGTACATCGGTACATGTGCGTACTGTATGTGTTAGGTTTCGCTGACTTCATGCATGCAACCTCTCTGGCTGCTCCTCCCTTCCCCCTCCTTCCTCTCTGTCTCTCAACCAGATACTTATACTTGCCTTGTGTTCCCAGGCCGGTTTGATCTTTGGTCGGGCTACTACTCTCTTTTATAAGGTCATTCTTTAAGAGGCTGGAGACAGCACAGTGCAAATAGCGAGAGCTCCTCTTTGCTTCATAGAACACATGAAGAACGGACGGAAGTTTCTACACGAATCCCCCATGTTTGCATGCTTAGAGTAGAAGAAACAAAGCTCTGGTAAAAAAATTTACATCTCGCTTTTCTTGCACTGGTATTGGGGCTTCGCAAGTCTTTGTGTAGTGTCTATTTTTAGAGATTAGGCCCATTATTCATTCTTACCCATTGGCTTGTAGGTTGAATGACATCATAAACAATATGTTGCAAAAAGGTTCGTTATTTATCGTAGAAATACTCTTGTTTGCTTGAGTGATTCGTCAATGTCGAGGGAGTCCCTTCGAGCTTCTCGTCTCGTCTGACTAAAACTTCAAAAACTTCTACCGCATCCCAGTCGTATTTAGGAGCTTGCCTTAGAGAGGGGCGTAAGTTTGGCATGGGTCAGGTGATGTGATGTGTACCGCTTTATCACTTTAATTAAGTGGGGATTCTTATTGTTGGTGAAGTTGGATGGAATCTTGGTGGCGCTGTCGCGTAGTATGTGGCAACCATTCTCTCTTCTACACGTGATATTGCCACCCTATGAGATGCTAACAAACCCTTATACATCTGCCACCTGGCAGCCGTCACCACATCAGCTGTCACACCCCCTAAAAAGGGAAGCTCCTAGTTAGAGCTCCACATCAGCTTCTAGGATGCCTTGGCTATCAGTAAACATGGGCTCGTTTCTTTTCATAAACTTAGTGCATGACACAAAGATTGACAACCTTCAACTAACAGCAAGATTATTATCTCTTTTGTGCTCTTTTTTGCTACCTAAACACATAAAAAATGGCAGACATCGACGAAGACCAGCAAATAAAACTCGCCCGGGTGATGGAGAGCACCGGTGCCCCAGCCGACGTTGTAAGCCCGCCTTCGTTTTCTCTTTGCTTATGCCATTTCCTTGAATGTCATAGCTACCCTTGCCCCGCCATGAAACCAAGTAGCTAAAAGCTAACCATGAATATTGTGCTCCGTTACTTGTAACAACATAGGCCCTCCAGATGCTCGAAGCCAGCAACTGGGATCCCGAGACTGCTGCTGGCCAATACTTTGCCGATGTTGCCAGTGACTCTGAGACACCTGCGGGCTCTTCTGCTGCTGCTGCTGCCGCCGCTTCTTCTTCACCCCCCGCACCCTCTAGCAGCTACACTGGCCCTCGGACACTGGGCGGTCTACCAGCTCCTGCATCACAGTCTCGAGCAGCTACAAACTCCTCAAAGCCTCCACGCAGGACTGGAGTCGCTACCCTATCATCCGTTGGCCGCGACGACAATGATGACGATGACGACTCGGAAGAGGAAGATGAGCGTCGCAAGCGCAGAAACCTATTCGCTGGTGGTGAAAAATCTGGGCTTGCCGTACAGGACCCTGCTAGAGGGGGTGGCGACCACAGAGATGAGACTAATAGGCTTCTAGATGGTATCCGCAGACAGGCCATGGCGTGAGTATTAGTGACTGAGATTTGAGATGATATCATTATTTTATGATACTAATTCCCATGTTTATTTTAGACAAGGCCGAAGAATGAATGAAGAGGCTGCCCGTGCTCCTCCCCCCCCTCGCTTCACTGGAAACTCATACACTCTAGGTGGTGATGGAGTTGAGAGTCGCATGCATGTGGACCCTAACACACAAGCTGCTTCTACCGCTGCCTCTGCCGCTGCCACAGCTGCTTCCGCAGGCCAACAAGAAATTGTCAAGCGTGAAATTCACCTGTGGCGTGATGGTTTCAGTATTGGTGCCGGCCCTCTTTACTCTTTTGCTGACCCGGCTAATCAAGCCATCCTCCGTATGATCAACAATGGCCAAGCCCCCTTGGAAGTCCTCAACATCAGTGCTGGTCAACCCGTGGACGTTGCTATTATATCGCACAATGAAAACTGGCGTCAGCTGCCCCGTCCACGTGTGGCATTCGAAGGCGAAGGCCAGCGTCTAGGTGCCCCCGTGCCTGCTGTATCCAGTACTGCTGCCACTGAACATACCTCAACTACTGATTTTACCCCTACTAGCTCAACACCCGCTACTGCTGTGGCTTCTAGCCAACTGCCAACTCCCCACGACGAGTCTCAACCTTCTGTTGCCGTCCGAGTGCAACTTCCTAATGGTTCGCGCCTGCCCGCACGTTTCAACTTGAGCCAGACCGTCGGCGACATATACAGATTCGCCTCTCAAGCAGACCCAACATTGACAACCCGGGCGTTTGTCATTTCGACCACATTCCCCAATAAAGACCACACCGACAAGGCAGCGGTGCTGGGTGATATGGTTGAGTTCAAGAAGGGCGGAGTAGCCATTGTCAAGTGGGCATAGATTAACGTTTATTTGTTTTACCTCCGCTTTGCTCTCTACTTTATTATGCAGAAAAAAAACAAAACTGGGAGTCTTTTGTCTATGGTTTTTAACCACGACGCCATTTATTGATGAGGTATATATTTTTGCTTCTCACTTGAGCTCTGCTCCTGTTACGCAAGTGGCGGCCCAACAACAAAGTTGACCTTGTTAAATAAATGACTTTCCTTGGTATATAAATATTTGAATTACTATTTCTTTTTTTGATAGCGAGAAGAGCCATCTTGTTTCTTTATTTCATGATCTTTCGTCCCTGGCTTTTTCGCTTGGCCTGGTAAGATATGCAGACCAACCGAGTAATTTTATTTCATTTAGAAACTTGTGCTCTCCTTCTTCAAGCTTGCGGTTAATCATACGGCTTAAACAGCTGCTGCTTGGCCTCGTTGTGCCCAGACATACCAGGATGGCAATGGTTTAGGCTCTGTGGGTTGAGTAGAGGTTGATGATTGCGGTGGCATGTAGGCAAAGCACTGGAAAAAAGATGATTCGCGGCTTTCATTGGAGTCGTAGGAATGATGACTTATAGAGCCAAGTTCACTTTCTGGATCATCATCTGCACTATCGCCTGAATTGCCGTTTCCATCACTGTCTAGATCCTTATCCGCATTTACTTTCTTGACTCGTGCCCAAGGTTCAATAACGGGCGAGTCAGTCAAAACTTTAAAAATTGTCTTAGGATACCGGCTGCAAACTAGCTTGATGAAGCGTGTGGGCATCAATGCCGGCCGCTCGGCAAATGAACTGGGCACAACAAATGGCGTTTCAGCAAGGGACGGAGAAATCCACGGGACCGGGCCCTGGGAACGGCCAGGGGCTGAGCGACTGGGGTTGGGGACGTTTAGTTGCCATTGAGATTGCACATCAAAGATGCTTTCAAGTAGCCGGGTAAGCGATGTCGTGCGTGGGTTAAGAGGAGTGCTTGGACATGAAGAGAGAGGACAAGGGGTGCTCTGGTTGTGAGCGGACAAGGCATATTCATTAGAGTTATTATTAGTTTGTGGGGGTCTGTGGAGTCCGTTAAAGGACATGGTCAGAGAGAGTGGATGTTCTCCCAGAAGTTTGTACTTGTTCTCGGGATGGGACGTTATAGTAAGGGATTCTTGTAGGAGCTCTACTGGAGACACTTCCGTTGGCTCCTTTGGAGATCCTGGTTCAAAGCAAGAGACACAATGCGACGGTGAAGGTGATATAGGGATGGTCTGTAGCATGTCTCCCGCGACCTGATCGTAGGCAGACATGTTGGTTTCGCCAGTTTGTTGATGATACAACGTTTGCGAATGGCTAGGTGAAGGCGTCATACTAGGGCTTGGTTCTTCCAGTTCTTTTACAGGAGTCAACTTCGATTGAGGCCATGCAGTGGTATCACCACCGGGGTCCAAGATAACCGTGTCACCCGAGTTAGGTAAAGATCGGGGCTCCGCAGCCTTGTTTGCCTCTTCTTGAAGAGACATGATCCTGTTTTGCTCTAGCGTCTCACGGCAGATCTCGCCCAGAAAATCTACCTCTTCGTCATCGTAGCCTAGACCGTCATCGTAACAGCCTTGTATCTGGGGATCATAGTTCATTCCCGAGGAACTAGACTGGCAAGAACCAAGGCCAGAGAACCCATGACGTCTATTCTCGAAGAAGGTTGGATCATGGTCTTCGCTGTCGTCAAAGCGGCACTGATCCTGCTAAGATGCAGCGACTCCAGCCTCGAGCGGCATGCCCTGACTCGGTGTAGGACCGTCTAGGAAGCGGAAGTGACTAATAGCAATACGACAGTTCATCATGGCTGCATTGAAGCGGGCCTCACCGGGAGGCAATACAACCATGAGGTAGGTGTTTGTTGTGAACTTTAGAATAAACAGATTGAAATGCAGGCCGACCTTGAGCTCCATAAGAACAAACTGCTCTGAATTACGAGGGGTTCCTGTGAAGCGACTGATAGACTGCTTAAATTGCTTCATGATATTGGACATGCGCTCTAGACGGTCCTCAGTTGGGTTTTGCGTAGTGGACGAGACCCATGAGGACACGGCTAAAAATGACGTGCGTTCGAAAAGTAGCAGCTCCTCGGCCTCAATAGCAGTGCCTAAATGCGCCAGATTGCGCTCTATGAGGGACAGATTAGGCACTAGATCGTGGATGATGCCGGCCCATGCCTTGTACAGTGACTGATCCCAGATGGATGTCGCAAAAGCCTGCACATCCATGAGCCCAGAATGCTCACCACCATCGAGGCCAATGCCCATAGTATGAGCGAACTCAGCAGTGCGTTGGCGCACTTGAGCCACGCGTTCGTCATAGAGAAGTTCACGACTATTAGGAAGCACGAGGTCCATCTTGTGCACAAGAATGTAAATTCGGGCTGAAGGCGAGTACTGCATTAGCACAGCGATTATTTCAATGTATGTGGCAAGATCACGGTCGGTGTCGCGGGACTCGATATCAAACACGTAGATAAGTACGCCAACGTTGGAAAAGACGTGGACCTTTTGCTGTGACAGGTAGTGCTCCATAAACGCCTCCTGGCCACCACAGTCCCAGAGGTTGAGGGTGAGGTTTCCGAGGAACTTGACATGGGAGAGGTCAATATCAATTGTAGCGCCACTAAGGGAAGAGGGTAATATATTAGTAAAGACGGAGAGTATTAGATAAATGGACGAGTCTCTTACAGTCTACGGGTATCCCTAGCCACATAGTTGCTGAAGATGATACTGCGCATGGATGATTTTCCAGAGCCACTCTTCCCCATCAACAAGACCTTCTTTTTCTTAGGCTTCTTGAAGTCATTGCGTAGCTCTGATGATAGATTGCCCATTTGGGCCGATGAGCTAGCCATTGTTGGATATGTGAAGGGAGGAAGAAGCTATGAGAATGACGAGTAAAGAAAGGGGGGGATAAAGATGAGCAAGGTGACGATAAGATATAGTCACTGGGGAAATGAAGGGGCTGTGAGTCAGAGTCACGATAAGACGGTAATGGAGGCCTGAAGATGGTAAAAAAAAGGGTTGAGGAGGTTTCGGAGCTGCGTCAAGTAACAAAAGAGCAATAGCTGACTAGGCAACGGACGCTATGATAGCGGTAGAAGAGTCAAGTCAGATGCAACGCAAAAATGGAGCAGAAACAGAGATTAAGGGGAAAGGCGTGCTTTTCTGTGCTAATCTGCTACGATAATATGTGAGCCAGTAGCAATGCTTAGGCTTGAGTAAGTCAACGAAAGCTACGGAACTTCCTTGGTGATGCTTTGGTGGTGGGTTGGATGTGCAGGTCGCCCCACTTTATACCAGCCCAGATTTCTGGCTGGTTAATCATCGGCAGATCGTCATTTTGGTGGGGCAAGCTTTCTTGTCAGGCAGCTTGAATAAGTCCTAAGTAGGGACTTAACGACTTGAAGACCCCCGGCACTTCATTATTCCTTACAAGAGGGACCCTTCTTCAACAGCTAACCGTCCGCATATCTCGTGCCTACTATCTTGTTCCCAAATTCTCTACCTCGAGATAATGTCCGACCAATACCTATCCCAGTCCGGCATAACCATGCACTCTGACAGCGAATTGTACACCGAGTCGCCAGAGACGGACTATGACCATAACCGAACACAACCACAGTCACAACCCGAGCCGGAATTGGTGGTGTACAAGCCGCCGACCATGTGGATGTTGATTCGTGGCACTGCCATCAACCTGCTACTACCCTTTATCAATGGCATGATGCTGGGTTTTGGCGAGCTATTTGCACATGAGGCTGCCTTTCGTTTGGGCTGGGGCGGTACTAAGGTACTTCCAGTCTTCCGTCGTCACCGTTGCCACTGCCGCTGCCATCTAAGCCAGCTAGCAACCTGTTCTTGTTGTGCTCTTCTAACTGAGTTCAAACAGGTATTTCCCGTCGCGAGGCGAAGAGCCCAGCCTCTTGACTACGGCGCCACGAAAAAGGCCAAGAGCTACTACCCTATTGATTGAGCCTACGTTTGTTGGCGCCTGGCCTCCATCTTGGCTTGGCCTAGCCTAGCCATGACCCTATGCTTTCCTCACGTCCTCACGCATACAAGCGGCGAATATGTTCCTAGCTCTCAGCCGACCCAGCCCAACTCACATTGAAGTCCTTATTTGAATACTCCTACATTTCCTACTTTTGCTTAACGATACCACAACCAGGCAATATCTCTGGACATGTTCTTTTTTTGGTCTTTTGCGACTTTACGAATACACTGTCAGCACAACTTAATGCTCTTTCTTTTTCTATGGAAGATGTGACCAGCCTTCAAGGATGATAGGATGGAGTTAGAGCAACAGAGACGGCAATGTCTCACAAACAAGACCAACAGGCCAAGACAACATGTTGTTCCGTAAAAATCCAATTAACATGAATTTAAATGCAAATTTGCATACATAGTAGAAATTTAAAGCTCTTCTTTTAGCCAGTTCATGTGGTGAGAATGACGACGATGTTGGGGAAGGTCAACTCGATTTTGCCATATTTAACCGATATTTAACCGTCTCGATCTGCCAAAAATTTACTTCTATGATAAACGATCTTGCTGCGCTATGCCACGCCGGCTGCTATTCCTGCAGGTTGTTTCTTGTTCCCGCTTGCCACTACTTGGAAGATTGCCTCTGCGTACCTTATATCTCGTGAGCCGGACAAACTACAAACTGCCCATTTGTCATTATAACGGCACTGGGGCTCGCAAAGCTGCACACAAGATAAAACCTAATCCCAGACCAACCAGTCCATCATGCTTCCCAGCCGAGGCGCGGTGCAGTCGCTGGCTACCGCCCGTCTCACTTCGCAGGCGGTAAGTCTATTGCAGCAGAGCTCGAGATCAGGACAAGCCGTATCGTCTTGTATTCCGACTTGACTAACCAACCACTACCAGACTCTGCGACCCCAGAATGTCCGTTCCTTTGGCACTGCCACCCTCCGCCGTACCACCACCAACTCATTGCACCCACATTCCACCGCCGTGCTTTCACACCGCCTGAGAAACAGTAGCTCCGTATTGTCTGCATCTCTGATGACCACCGGTTCCGTGGTTTCTGGCTCACGTGCCTTTTCCTGGCGCTTCTGGCAACGCAGCAAGCCCGCCGAGCCTGCGGCCCCTACTGATGCCACTACTGATGTCACTACGACAGCTGCTACCGCTACTCCTGCCGATGCGGCTGCCTCATCTGCCGCCGCCGCTTCCGAACCCACGTCTGCTGCTGATGCGGTTACTGCCGCCACCACTACAGACCCCACAGTCACCAGTGCTGCAGGAGGCATTGATCCTTCACTGCTTGACCTGGAAACCATCCTCAACATGCCCGAGACGATTGGCTATCTAGAAAAGCTCGGATTAAACTTTGGCTGGGGTCCGTCATCAATAGTTCAGTGGCTGTTGGAGCATGTGCATGTGTACTCAGGGCTGCCTTGGTGGGGCACTATTTTTGTAGCACAGTTAATCGTACGGCTGCTACTATTCAAGCCGCTGCTCCTCTCACACGAGACTTCGACCCGCATGCAGGTACTGCGCAAGACAAACCCCGAGTATGAAGCTGCGCTACGCGACTTCCGCGACGGTCTACAACGCGCCCAAACGAACCCCCGCTGCAAGGAGGAGGCCATGCTGGCGCGCCAGACATATCTTTCCATTGAAAAAGAACATGGCATTCGCAAGATGAACATGGCCTGGGGTATGCTGCAAATCCCAATTGGTATCGGTTTCTATCGGGTGTTAAACGCCATGGCTCAGATTCCCGTGCCTGCGTTGGAGACCGGTGGTGTGGCTTGGTTCCACGACTTGGCCACTGCCGACCCATTGTACATCCTCCCTCTAGCTGGTCCGGCGATGATGTTGGCTGCTATGACTGTAAGTTGCCCCGCTTTCTTCTTCCCGTTAATCCTGTCATTGATTCCCCGCAATGCTGACCCAACGCTTCTACTAGGCGAACGCCAAATTCATGCCTGCAGAGCAGCGCAAATCCACCAAAGTGATGGCCATGGTCCTCATGCCTGTATCTGCCATCTTCACCTGCTGGCTTCCGTCTGCTGTGCAATGGTACTTCTTTTGCGCAGCCTTATTCGGTGCCATTCAAAACGTCTTCATCGCCCAGCCGTGGGGCCGCCGCATCCTCGGCCTACCTGCCATGCCTGAGATCGCTGCTAGCAATCCTGCCACAACGACGCTTACCAGTGTACCCAGTGGTGCCAACTACCAGGCACCTCGTACCGCGAACATAGAGCCCGAAAAGGCACAGGACATTGTTTCGGAGCTCAAGGGTGGCTTCAACACCATGCTGCAGAAAGGCAAAGATACAATGGACCGCCGTACGCGCAAGCAGGAGATTTCAGATAAGCTTGATCGTGAGGCTAAAATTCAGGAGGAGTCGTGGGAAGCACTGCGGGCGCGCATGGCAGCAAAGGAGAAGGAGGCCCGGTCACGAGGCCGCCGGTTCTAGAGTCGTGGATACCACTATGGAGACGGCTACAACCACAACCACGACTACGACTGAGAAGGCTCTGTCTTGCTAATTGACAGATTGGACTCGGACTGTATATGTATTGATCACGAGCACACATACATCCCTGTTTCCTTCTTTTTCTTTCCCGGCAGTTAAGGAGAACAAACAGCTGTTTTGAGAGAAGAGGGTGGGAGCTTGGGGCCTTGTGTAGCAAAACAAAAGAACTCTAAAAACGACGAAGCGGCCTAGAGAGAAGCCCTCCTTTTCATTACTAGACTAGTTGGGGCTTCTCTCGTGTACACTATGTTAGACCTTGTTTTACTTGTACTTTTTTTTTCATCTGCCTTGTCCAAATTCAATCGTTACCCCATCTACTGCGTTATGTTAAGCTTCGTCTTAAAATATTTACCAAGCCTTTTTTTTCAGTGTGCATATATATGTTATGTATGTGCAAGGGAAAAGATTTGAGATTTGTCATGTTCTGGATCCAAAGCCAGCCAAAGGAAGAGGTCAAGTAAAAACTACCAGCATAATACAAGAAGGAAGTACAACGAAGAGGCCTTCCACAAAAAACAGGAGAAGAATACCAAGACCGTAAAAAGAAGAAGAAAGAAGAAGAAAGACTATGAAGAGATATCGCAAAAACGTATAGCAAGAGTGATATAAAAGAAAATGGACGGGCTATGAAAATCCATTGAGAAGTTGGGAGCCCTGATAATGGGCAGTGGAAGTATGAGTAGATCTTGAAAAATGGAAAAAGAAAAGACATCTTAGAAGATGGTGCCATTTCTATCAATCAAGATTGGGGGCTCTCTGGTGTTTGGTCTGCTAACCTCTGCCATTTCACGACCAGCCTATATGCGTGATATGTTAGCTCTGTCTGTGTTCGTCTACTTTCCAGTGTCCTGTGAGGATTAAAACAAAGCTTTTCTTTACATACCTTAAAGCTTCCAGCTTCCATAAGTTGAGAAAGGCTGATCTCGTTGCCAGCCAGCTCCTTAGCTAGGTATTTATTGACCTCATGCCAGAGTCTGTCCAAAAAGCCAATCGTCACACCTCGCCACTCTACAACGACGTCATCAGATGTCAGGAACAGAGGGGCAACCTCGACTGCTCTGTGGGAGCCGCTGTCGTAGTGTTTCTTAAAGTTTTCCAAGCCGCGGGCTTCATCCTTAGGCTTCAGGCTAATTACGCCAAGATCAATAAACAGGCCGCCATTACGATACTCAGGAAGACCGGTTAATAGTTCTGCACCAGTGAAATGGACCTTGAGAAGAGACTGCATTGGTTGCATCATGCTATAACATAGCCATTGAGCGAGCTTGTGGAAGGGCAGGATTGATTCCCAGGCGGCGGGTGAGTTGGCGCCAGTAGGGAAAGGCGAAAAGGTCGTGGGTGAGCCATTTGGTGACACAGCTGGTTTGGGCATAGAGCTGCAGGGCCATGCGTCACCAAGAGTAACACCATGTATGTTAGATCGTGATTGGGGCCAGATGGGCTCGATATGTTCCATGAGAACGTTCCAGAGAAGAGGAACAGGCACGATCAGCTTAGAAGAGGCCTGCGTTGAGGGATGTGAAAGCAGGTAGTCTGCACATTGTTAGCTATCAAGAGGTTGTAACAGGCTGTTGCATAAGTTTTTGTACTCACCAAGCATGTTTCCTGGTCTTCCATGAGGGCCAAAAACGCTGTCGTGTTCAAGGGCAGCTCCTAGCTTTGAGAGAAGCTCCGCCCTTCCTTCCAGACCGACAATTTCGTTGCCTGGCCTTGACTGGAACCCACTGGCAAGCGCCTCAACGGTGAGTCTCTTCATGCCTTGTTTGTCAACCTGGCAGCGGTTGCTAGGATTTGAAGAAAAGAGACCCTTTTGTACAGTAGTTAGCCAAACATGGATGTCCGCAGCCAGATAGGGAGAAGGAGCAATAAAATTGTTCACATAGCCCCGGTGTTTAGTAACAGGCACTCACTGATTTAAACATCTCGAAGGCAGCAACGGCAATGCCATCCGATCGGCGGTATATTTTGTTGTTTTCGAGGCTTTTGTAAGACCATTCAGAGCCGGCTCCTCCATCCATAACAATACTGACCACGCAAAGATCCATCAAGCGGCGGCACTTTTCGCTATTGTCGACATCCGAGAAGGTTGCCAGCATATGGGCAGGCCTATCTCGGCCACCAACGCAAAAGTGCTGGTAGCGGCAGTGGGGGGGGATGGAATTGAAAGGCGCATCGTAGTCACGCTGGAAAAAGAGTTAGCCACTAATGAATGGTATTGAAGGGAATATATATTTTGTTTTATCCATAGCTTTCATAGAAAAATGAAAAACATACCTTGATGATGTTGGCAACAAACCTCACGACGTCGCCAAACTTACTCATATCAACGTCAAAATGTGTTAGGTTATTTCGGTTTGCTTTGTCCGTCATAATCTTAGCGCGCTCTCTAACAGCCTGCAGACTCCGGAGATAGCCAGCGGGGTCGATGTTCGGGTCAGGCGCTCTAGGAATATCAATCTTCGTGGGTGAGATGGACGTCATAGGCGAACTAGGAGAGCCACTACCGGCTGAAGACCGGTTGAAGCTAGGCTTGAATGAAGTGGCTGGTGACTTGATACTGGAGCTCCCTGAGTTGAAGCTGGCATTGGAGTTAGAGGTCTGGATGGAAGGCTTGACGGACGGAGCCATGCCACCAGTGCTCTTTTTGCGGCTGAACAAGCCCATTGTGAATGAGTGACGAGAATGGGGGTATACAAGAAGATATGAATGACAAGTCAAGTCAGATTGGAATGTGCAGCTAGAGACAATTAATCAAGTCGGTTCGGAGAACAAACAGCCACTTTCCTAACCAACAAGGCTCGTTATTGGGGAAGCACGTATGAGAGGGAGAGATGTGGGGAAACTCTACAATAGA
Organism: Ceratocystis huliohia; assembly: GCA_038382965.1. Classification (NCBI taxonomy): domain Eukaryota; kingdom Fungi; phylum Ascomycota; class Sordariomycetes; order Microascales; family Ceratocystidaceae; genus Ceratocystis; species Ceratocystis huliohia. The sequence goes on along the minus strand of JAXCEX010000026.1, from coordinate 31,538 downwards.
GCTGGTTGATGGCCACAAATGCTGTATTGCCACGATCTATAGCAGTGTCTTGACAGACAGGACAAGGCAGGATAGCCAGATTTGGGTTCTGATGTCGACTGATCCGAGGCAAGATGTGGGTGTCTATGGCTGGCGTGTGGGGAGAAGGTAAATCAACGGTCAGGGTGGTGGGGAGTGGTTCCAATGAAGGTTGAGAAATTGGGAAGAGAGAGAAAGAGAGGGAAAGAAATAAAGTCAGAAAGAAGAAAAAAGGAAGAAAAGAGAAAGAGATATTTGCCCCAGACAAGTAGTGAACAAGAACAAGAGAAGGGAGAGATCGTGGGCCAAACAGCAAACTCGGCTGCAGGAGAAAAGATATTCTTTTCGAGGATTGGGGAGGGGGCGGATCGCTCTCAGCAAGCCGTTACAAAAAGAAAAAATCAAAAAGAACAGACGCAGATTGCTGATGCTGATGCTGCTGGGGGGTAGCTCCTGTCTAGTCGTAGAATCCAGGGGTACGTGCAATGTGTGCAAGGAGGCCTGACGTACAGGGGGCGAATTTCCGTTTTTGAAGACAAGGTGAATAAAAGCCAAGCCAAAAGTGAACGAGAGAGAGACAGGAAGTGAAAGAAATAAAGAAAAGGCAAAGAAACCGAACGGAGCGCAACAACTTAGCCCAAGCTTTTAAAGGCCCAAGTTCGGGTTCAGAGGAATAGTTGACCGAATTAAGAGAAAAGACAAAACAAGAGGAAGAAAGCGCACGTAAATACACACGAGATTAGGGTGTATATGTGCGTACAATTGTGGTAGTAGTGCTATTGACTTTTATGGCCAAGGTTCAGGGTATCTAGCAATAGGTAACAGTGGTGATGGTGCATGCAGTACTACCTAGTTGCCTCTTAGGTCGAGGTTGATGTCAGGTCAGGACAGAATGGGATGGGGGTAGACTCATCAGAAGCCCACAGTATAAATAAAAAAGAAAAAATATAAAAAAGGCCAACTAATAAAATGACGAATAATGCAGGAATCGATCCGTTCAAGCAGAAAAGAGATATCAGGCTGCTAGGCCGTTTTTTCTTTGCTAAGTCAGGAGCCAGGAGCCAGGAGGGGAACAAGGAAGTCCAACAAAAGTTCAAAGATCAAGACAGACAGGGTGATGGACGAACGAACGCTTTTTAAGTGTTGGATGAACGCAGAGAAGGTCACGGACACCAATAACAAAAAGAAATCGTTTGCCGCTGCAACCTTGAGCGCGAGGAATAAAGATTGCTACTTGCAAAATGAATATCTTTGCACATCAAAAAAGAGTCCAAAGAAAAGAAAAATAAACTGTGGAAAGGAAATGAGCTGTTTGATGCACAACTGTCTTGACCAGAGATGAAGCAAGTTTCAGCAGCTTCTATCAACCACCCAAGGCAAATGATGCAAAATGGAGACTAAAGGCCAGAGAGCAAGCGCAAGAGCAGAAAAAAGCTTTGGCAGCGGAAGGATCAAAGACCAAAACAGATACTCGGACTCCAGAGGGTTAGCCCGTATACCAAGAAAACTGTCGAAAAGGATCTTTGGTTTTGGGAGTAGGTAGGTTGTGGTCGTGCCTAGGGAGGGGACGACAAGCCAGGGTAAAAGAAACCTGGAGAGAAAACTGGAGGAAAGAAGAGGTGAGTCGAGTGACTTTGCATAAACAAGATAGCAAGGAAGAGGGGATGGCACGAAACACACAAGACAAGACCGGATATAAAAGTGAGAGCACTATAAGGTGAGTAAATGCGAGGGTAGAAGGGCGAAATAGTAAGAGTATAGAGATTAAAAAGAGCACTTTCAACGGTCGGGCCCTCAGGTCTGGAAGCCTACGATGTCCGGAAGCAGGAAAACGAAGCGAGAGATGGAATATTAGCAGGTGCAAGAAGGATGGGCAAGCAGGCCGATAGAGAGACAATCACGAGACAACCAGAGAACGGTAGAGAGGGAGAGAGTGAGAGAAATGGAACCCCCATGCAGTTGTTGGCTTTGACAGAAGCAGAGAGCCAAATGAGCCAAGACTAGATCAAGAGTAGTAGATAGCGAGTGAGCTTTTTCCTCTCTTGTCTGGTCTCTGGGCCTGGACCACTATGATGTTGAGCTCTGGTACTCTTTTTAGGTGGACTAGAGGCCCGAGCGTTGTTTTTTGTTGACTCCTACAGGCGATAGGGACAATACACAATGAAGCCTAGAAGGACAAGAGTCAGTCAATCAGCGAGTCGAACACAATAACAGCATGGCAGCCAGTGATCAAACAGCCAGAAGAGAACAGAGAAATCAAGAGCCAACAGGGCTTCTTCCTTTCAGGTAAGTCCACTAGGTGCCAGGCAGATCAAAAAAATAAAAGCAAATAAAAAGAAAGCAAAGAGAGTGCATGAGAATTCGGCAGGGGTTTGCTGTAAGGACAAGGGGAGGGAAAGAAAAAAGAGGAGACACGACTTGCGTCCTCTGCCTTGATAAGATGCATAAATTGGCCAAGACAGCTGATGGGTGGGCTGTGGGTTTTGCTTGGGGCTGACCTGCGGCGGGATGGGTGGGTTATGATGATGAGATCTCTTATATGCATGTTACCTGCATATGTGCGAAATGGACGTAGTTCTGTGTTGCGCTGTATTGCGTGTACATAGGCGTGGATGTGCAAATGCATGTTGCTGAAGGAAGGGCATGCTGTAATGTCGTATGTTGTGCTATATGGTTAGGATATGAATGCAAATAGCACATATGCATGCATGTACAAATGTGGGTTGTATGTGTGCGTGTGTATCACCATGCAATCTGCAGGAACTGAAATCAAACCTGGCAGCGATGGGGCATGTGATGCGTCCACTCATGGCAACAGGGCGTTCCCCCCCTTCTCGTCATCAATGCATGCATGTATGTACGTACGTATGTTGTATGCACATACATGCATACGAGAGCAAGGAATAAGTAGAGATAGCAAAACAACGACTTGACTTTCTCCTCTCTTCTATTTCCCCTGGCACCTAGCCCTGCTTCCCTTCCCCTCCAAGACCCAAGATGCAAATCTTTTTGGGATTCCCGTCTTGTTTTTCTTCTTCTCTACTCACAGGGTCACACCAGAACCCACCCACCATCCGCATTGCATCTCATTGCATTGTGCCAGGTGCGGTGCTGCGTTACCCCCTACATATCAAAGTTTCCCTAGCACAAGCATATAGCGTGCAAGGACAATGGAGAGAAATGAAAAGAAAAAATGCATCTCGCCAAAGCAAAACGCATCTAGCCAAGGGCGGGAGGGTCCTATAGTGGCAAGTTTGCAAGAGAGTCGACCATCTGTTCCCTACTATTTCTGTGCCTTGCTCTGATTTGGCCTGAGTTAGCCTGGATAGCCAAATCTGGGCAAGAAACGACATGATACCCAGCCGCGAAAAAGAGAAAGAAAGAAAAAGCGCCAAATAGCACTAGTGTTAGTGGGTAAAAAGCGAGGAGAGACCAACAAGTAGGCAAAGCGACGTGGTGAGTGATGTTAAAGATCTAAATTTCCGGATGGGATGAGATAGCAGCAAAGCTGGCGACCAAGACGGATAATGGTGGCAAAAGCAGCTGTTTGTTGTTGGAGGAGTCGATCAGGTCAGTAAAGCTGAATTAAGAGCTGATGCAGAAAGATGGCGAGCAAGGAGTCGTGGATCTTGGCAAAGGCTATATGTGGAAAAGAGATAAAAAAGAAAGCAAAGAGCCACGAGACCTTCAAAAACACGCATTCATTCATGTGCCCATTCCCCCATTCACCTGTAATGTATATGCAACTGCCAAAACGGCTGATCAAATTTTTTTTCTTATCCATTTCCCCTCCTTCTATCTCACGGCAATTGCTGTATTTACAGAGAGAGGGGCATCAGCTTATGCCGAAAAGTCTTACTGTGCCTGTTGTGAAAAAGAGGAATAAAGATCTAGATACAGAAGGCGGTCAACTCAGAATATTCTAAGTAAAGCTACATCTCTGTACTCAGCATGTGCTCTTGAACTATTCGACAAGCTCGTTTTTTCCCCTGCATCAAACACAACACACACGCCCTTCTCATCACATTTTTGTCATCCTCACCCAATCGCTGCCTTGCTTCCCGCTCGCCCTCACCTTGAGAGTCTGTGATCTGTATCCAAACTGTCTTAATAACCCTACGGTAAAATTTCACAGCTTCATTGTTATACCATTCCCTACCCTACTGTGTTGTGACAGCGTTCGTCCGTGATCTACGTGACTGTCTGTGAAAAGACCTTTGTTGTACGACCTGTTCTTTTTTTCCAATACAGCCCCCCTCCCCTTTCCTCTCCCTTCCCCGTCCCCTCGTTCATAGTTTCTTGTTCCACCGGCGGGACATGGCTAGAGCCAAGCGTGGTCACTTTGTGTACTCCCATGCTTGAAATTAGCAAGGTACGAACGACAGAAATGAAAAGGCTGTCAAACGTCCAAGCCTCCCCATGCATGCGTTGCATAACGAATACAGGATACACGATGATAAGTATCAGCAACAACACGAACAGAGCAAATCAGGGCGGCACGCTCTAAACTGCACAACGCTATGTGTAATGTACCTGTGTTGTGCTTCAATAAACAACGCGAACGCGCATATACTTGCGAGTACAGGTCGACATTTGCACACACCGGCTTGTGTTATTGTCTTTTACGGTTTTGTGTTTTTATGTCAGAGAGAGATAAAACACAATCAGGCCTAGATACACACCCTCAGCCCAACCTCGACACCGATGCCGACACCGACACCGACGCTGACTAGCAAATAATGATACAAAGACGAAAAAGACAAAAAAGACAAAAAAGAAGCTTGGACTTGTTGCTTGTGCAATCAATGGGGCTAGCCATCCGCGCTGCGAAGTTGAAGGTCCGTGACCAAGTCCGTGTTATTGTCTGTGTGTCAAGTCAAATCAATCAATCAAATCAAGCCACACATACCATACTATGCACCACCATGGTGGCTTGAGCGGGTTTAAAGGAAAAAAGACTGGACATTTACCCGCGTCTCCGGGAGGGAAAGGGGCCTGTCTATCTATCCATCTGTCTGTCCGCCTGTCGCGACACTATTGTCTTTTATAATGCGGCTATTTCCCAAGTGGCCGCTGGCTAAGATCTGAGCTAGTACCCAAGTAGGCCTTTGGGCCGTGTTTTATATCCTTGACAGTTCTTTGGCTAGGCTCGGGTGGGATGCAAGGCTAGGCAAGGCAAAATAGGCTGGTTTCCTTGTTGATTGATTCTCGCCTTTGCACGTGTTATCGCCGACCAACTTTACTTTTCTCTGGACATTAACCAGTGAATACAGCTGGGGTTACAAGTATTTCAAAGCAAAGGACTTTCCAGTCGATGCGCGATGGCCTCACTTTTCTCCCCTGCTTCTCCTTGGATATCTCGGTCTATCTTCTTGTTCTCCCCTATCCTTTCTTCCCCCGCATCCTTAACCAAGCACAAGGCACACACGCGACAAGCGTCTTGGCTTTTTTGGTATTAGTCTTGAACCTGTTCTAGCCCACCCTCTCCTTTTCCCCCTGCAGCTAAAGGACCCCTATGTAGTTCACTATACAGGACTATTGAGCCCTATGGCTTTAGGCCAGTCTTCCCGGACTCTTTTGGGGTATCTTGACTGGCTGAGCTCCACTTGTGTCGCTGACTTTATGGCTCTTTGCCGACACATTTTTCAAGCGCACGTACTTTCTTTTTATTTCACTTTTATTGCTTGGCTTTACTTTTCCTTTTTCTTTCGTCATCTTTCTAGTCTTCCTTTCTCTTCCAGTCGGCCTTCCTTTTGCTTCGTCCCGCGCAATTTCTGAGACGCCAACGCAGCCTCCCAAGCCAAGGACTAAAACCCAGTCAGACCTCAGCCAAGCCAATACAACAAACACTCCAGCCAATGCAAATAAATACAAATGCCCTCGGAGACTTAGCAAAAGACTCAGGTAAAAAGAGTTAGTGGGGCTCATCCTGTCCGGCCCGCCATGAACATGGAGAGAATCCTACTTCAAGCAAGTTGCTGCAAATCCCTGCCAATATTGAGCATCAGACAAAGTAGTCCGTCTGCCAAAAAACGCTAAACTTGCGTTGCCGCTTGTGCTTACGTTTATCTGTATTCTGCTACCTGCTTCCTATCGCTAGCAGCTTGCAACTAGTAAATCAGTCCAGTTAGTCGCCGAGTTAGCCTAAGCACGCCAGGGCTACCTAAAAGAGCAAGTATTCTCTGCTGTTTTTGGCACCCTCTTCTCTTATCTTTAGTGTTCCCCCTTGCTATATCAAGCTCGATATTAAGTTCCCAAAGAAGACGCAGTAGGCACCACAATAAGACCGTGCTGCTCCCCATGATCCGGGCTTACACTTAATAACGAATGGGAAAAAGGCCCCCTTAAACTAAACTAGACGAACATTAAGGAGGCCCAGCAACCAGCGCCTCGGGACACTACCACCATTTGCCAGAACAAGCAGTCAATGATAGGGTTTGCTATTCCTGTTAGGGTCTATGATATCATCTACTAACACACTTGTCTAATCTGAGTTTCTGTCCCTGCATGTTCGTTTCTCGATTGTCCCTTTCCTGCTTGGGAAAACAAAAGATGTTTGATCTGGGATTCAAGAAAAAAAGCTTTCACAAACAACAGGAATGCCGTTGCATTCCAAGCTTAGTTATAGGCGCATAGCAGAGACGTCACAGAAGCCAACAGTGTCATTTACAGGGAGATGACGAGGGAGGAAAAAAGAAAATGGCAGATTCCATGCTCTAGGAACAAGAAACAAAGGAGAAAGGGGTCTGTAGGCATTATATGGGCCAGAGCCAGGTCGAGGTCGGGCTAAGCCAGGTCGCAGTTATTTTGCTAGAGGAAGAGCAACGGAGCTGCTTGGTCGAGTCCAACGTTGAGTCCCGCCTGCTTAACGAGGCGCAAAGCGGGACTAGATGCAACTACGCTGGCTTGGCAAAACGAAACGGTTAAAAACCCCAGCACAAGCTGGGTGCCCTTTATAGCCTCGGATCCGAGTAAGTGTACATTGGCGTACGTATGGACACATACATAAACACTCTAAGCCTTCAAGTTGCTTGTTAAATAAGTCTGAATCAGCCCCAGACTTCCAGGGCGGGAAACGAGGCATGTAGGTGAATAAAGGGAGAAGGGTACTCCTATATGTACCCTCACTTTTCACGAACTGCTTTTTGCCTTTTGCTATTCGCAGCGAGCCCTTTTTTCTCTTCTTTACATTTGCCCGACGTTCCTTGTTTGCCCTTTATCTTGAGTCCCTATTTCCCTTCCTCTTTCTCTTCCGGACATGTTCCCTTGCTGACGTGGGTGTTGATGTGCAAGTCCGGCCCTCCCTTGAGACGTCTGGAAGCTCCGTGATTGGACTGACTTGACAAGGCATCACTGCAGAATAGGGCAGCAAAAGGAAGAAAGAATATATCTAGATGGTTGCGAGACATGGAAGAAATCCGGCCAGGGCTAGATTTCCGCTATCAAAGGGGAAGGGAGGGAAAGGGAGGTAAGGGAGAAGGGAAAGGAAGGGTGAGGAACTTGATATTGCTGGATTGGCGGTGCTGCTACGCAAGTCACTTATAAGACGCCGGATGCTTCCAGAGCAAGCTGGACCAAGAAACACCAAGAAATAGGAACTGCCATACTGGACTGAACTTTGAGGCTCTTTGTCTGCACATTTATTTCCTTCCACCATTGTCCATCGTCCTCATCATTTTTGAATGCTGAGATTAAGCTGAAGGACAAAGGGGAGAAAAAAGACCGACTGGATGTCTGACAAAGAGACTGGTAAACTGGGCTTTATGGCAGTGCAGTACAGCTAACAAGAACTTCGTATTAGCTGGCTTGTCTTTTTATATTTGTTTCCTCTCATTTCTCTTTTCTCAACGTCGATTATCTGTTTTTCCTGCATATGAGATTTCTCTTTCCTGCTCTCCTGACTATTCTTTTATTCTTGGGTTCCTTTTCCATTATTCGCTTGCTCTGTCCTTCCGATTTCTCACCGTGTCCGTGTTTCTTCTACCCGTCCTCATGGTGTTCTCTAGCGGCGTTATCATTGCGTTTTTCTTCCTGTCTATTTTAGACCAAGCATCGTATTACATACTAAGAAGGTGGTTTGGCCGCTCATAACGACATACAAAGGGCGAGACGTGTTAGCCGAGATATACAGCACGTATATAACATAACACGGCCTTCAGGCCAAAGGCCAAACAGTGTCGATGAGCCTTTCGGATTCTGCTGCCGGCATAGCGCCTGTGGCCTCCACTCTGTTTGTCCGTGCCGCAGATAAAGATAGGGCTGACGCTGTTGCCACTGTTATCCCCTGCATTGCGCTGTGCATGACTATTACATGTCTAGTTGTTGCATTACGCTTCTTCTCTGTGCGACAACCGCTCCGGAATTGGGGGTGGGAGCACGGACTCTTGCTGGTATCATTGGTAAGCTGAACCGTCTCGTATGACCCGAGTTTGGGATAAGAGTTCGTCGAGACAGAAATACAACTAACACATATACACCGTCTTAAGGTGTTTGCGTTTGTGGCTATGGGAGCTTCGATATCGAGTAAGCCGTACTCTGTAACTATGCTGGCAGATTTGCTGTTGTACATGAGAAGACTAGCCCTGCTAACGGATCGCTGGTAATGTTAGTGAAAGTCAACGGACTTGGATATCACGCCAACGTGTACCAGAAAAAGCTCACCGTTTACACCAAGGTAACTTCGCGCCCTTTTCTGTTCCTTGGATGAACATCACCACTAACATCATCCCCCCTCTTCTTGGCTTAGATGCTCTGGCTCGATGGTCTCGCTCATATCCTATGTGTGTCCTTAGCAAAGTCCTGTATCCTATGCACATACTTGAGGCTGATGACCTTCCCAGCTCCACGTGTGCTATGCAAGTTGATCTTAGGCTTCCTGGTTCTCACACACTTGTGGATTGTCGTCAGCATCTTCACTACCTGTGTGCCGTTATCTAGTTTGTGGGATGTGAGCCCCTTCGGTGTCAAGGCTGGTGTTTACTGCCACCCAAAAGCCGTGTTTTGGCTCAACTATGGCCTACATGTTGGCACCGATTTTTTGATATTTGCTCTACCCATCCCGTTGATGTTCTATGTCGCCGTGCCGCTGGTGCAACATATTGCGCTGTTTGCCATGCCTATATCAGGATTTGCGTGAGTCCATTGGGGGTTGATGCACTCAATTCACCGCACTGTCATTACTAACTAGAATGGCTAGCATCTGCGCAATCTCGGCCGTGCGAACTGCCAGTCTCGTGTCGAATATTCACCTGGACGACATCACTTACACGACCGTTAGTTATGTCAACCTCACTATGATTGAGATTAGCCTGACGATATCCTGGGCCAGTTTACTAGCAATGCGCTATATCTACGACCCTCTAAGCGAAACACAGGACCAAAGCCCTACTACAGACGCTGCGTTTATGCGTGAACAGCTCGATATATTCCCACATAACCTTAGAATTAGCACGCAAAACGTCCCTGGTGAACACAAAATCCCACTCGATTTGCAGCCACTGCCTCCTGCCCTGCACCGTTCACTACAGTCGCAGGAGACAATGGTCTGGGGCGAGGATATCACCGAGTATACACGACGCCACCACCATCGATTGCACCTCGATTCTGTCTCATCACCATACTACCATCAATCACTACACGGTCTGCGACTGACAGAGAGCCAAGTGGCTATTACACAGGTACAAAGCCGGCCACAATCGAGCCAGTCACGTGCACATTCAAGAGCACACTCGCGGGAAGATTCACAGCCGCAATCACAACCGCAAACACGGCGCAACTCAGATATGAGCGGTTTCCTACCGATATTTGCGCCTGCTGATACTGCCGATGATGATGGCATACCAGGACGGGGGTCACAGGACAAAGACGGCCGTAGATTGAGCTATAAAATTTTGAACATCCAGCGTTCCACAACCCCGTCTTCAATATCGCTGCGCTTTGCTACAGCCCCTAAAACAAAGCCTACCAGGAAGTGGCGGCGGAGTCACGTACCGGTCGATGATGATGAGGGCAACGAGGAATGGGGACCACATCCGGGAGAGAGACGGAGTTTGACGTCTCCAATGTTTGTTCCACCTTTACAATGACGTGAGAGGCTCTTGTTAACAGTCTTGATCTCCCTCCCCTTTTAATCTTTCTGCGTCGTCACTATCTTCATTCACCTATGGGTGAAACTCTCAACTTTGGTTTGGTGCTTTGTGTCGTAGCGTTATCTTTCTTTGTTATCATTTCATCTTTTATTTGTTATTCTTTTGTACAATAAAGAACCGATTCTAATAGATGTTCATTAATCCGCATATACAGCGGTCAGGTATTCACAAATTCTTTTTCAACCCCCCTTAGTTCATACCGTCGTGATGTAATTGGTAGTGGGTGGTAAGCCCGATGAGCTGTTTATAGCCGTTGTTGGTTCAAGAGTATTTGGAGACGTGAAAGGAGTCGGCCCGGTCTGTCAGCCTGCGTCACTGTTTACAACATGTCTCTGTACTTGCTGGATGTAGATGTGCATAGTATACGAAATGAGGTCCAAAGGCGGTGAGTCTGTACGAGCGAAGGGACGTTGAGTTAGTAAGGCGTGCTACAACAGCAGTATATGAGAGCCCAAATTAGCGACATACCAGTAAAGCTTCTGGCCCTGTTCCTCCCACAATATATTCGCTCTGATCTAGCCGTGGTGCGATACTAGGTCTAGCTATCAAAAATAATGCGAACGTATCTACCTTCTGCTCTGGTGATGCCTCAAGCGACGATATCTTCCGCTTAGACACACGACGTTTCTACGAGATCAAATCCGCCACGTTCATGGGCATCTCGTCGATTTGAGTGGAATAGTACACTATCATGTGGCACATGCTTGTTAGCGACATCCCTCGGGTGCTGGCCCTTATAGGCTTCTCCAACACGGTATAAACTTACTTTCGATATCACGTAGAATGCGCACGTCCTCAGTCGTCACAAAATTGATGGCCACACCCTTGCGTCCAAACCGGCCAGATCGACCAATACGATGAATGTAGTTTTCACGGTTACTCGGTAGATCGTAGTTGATGACCAGTGACACCTGCTGGACGTCAATACCACGAGCCCACACGTCCGTTGAAATCAACACGCGGCTGTCTCCACGGCGGAACTCATTCATGATGCTGTCTCTCTCTTTCTGCGGCATCTCGCCGTGCATTGAGCTAACGGTAAAATTGTTCTCGCGCATCTTGTCCGTCAGCCAGTCGACCTTCCGACGCGTGTTGCAGAAGATAACAGCTTGCGTAATGGTTAGGGTATCGTAGAGATCACAGAGAGTGTCAAACTTCCAATCTTCCTTCTCCACAGCGATAAAGTACTGTTTCAGACCCTCAAGCGTTAGCTCATCACGCTTTACTAGAATCCGCACAGGATCCGTCATGAACTTGGTCGTCATGTCCAAAACATCATAGGGCAGAGTAGCGCTCACTACTACCACCTGTGTTGCAGGTGGCAAGTAGCGATATACGTCGTAGATCTGCTCACGGAAGCCTCTGTTGAGCAGCTCGTCAGCCTCATCAAGGACTAGCATCTTGATGTTGCGCGTGCGCAGGTGGCGGCGACGAATCATGTCAGCCACACGGCCCGGCGTGCCCGACACAATGTGTTGGCCGTAGTCAAGCTTGCGGATGTCCTCGCCCACGTTGGTGCCGCCAATGCAAGCGTGACACTGTACGTTCATGTAATCACCTAGAGCCATGACAACCGACTGGATTTGGGTGGCCAGTTCGCGTGTCGGTGAAAGAACCAGGGCCTGGGTTTCCCGCACAGCAGTGTCGATAACCTGCAGCATGCTAATCGAAAAAGTAGCGGTTTTGCCCGTACCGGACTGGGCCTGGGCAATAGTATCGCGGCCCTTGCAGATCTGGACAATGGCACGGGATTGAACGGCAGAGGGCGATTCGTAGCCGTAGGCATAAACACCACGAAGGAGGTTTTCTATGGTGGAAGATGCCGAGTCAGTCAATATTTCCCGTGATAAAATAGCGGCGGATGGGGCTTATTTTCTTACCCTTCAAGGACATGGCTTCAAAGGTGGGATGAACAGTGACCTCTTTCGAGGTGGTAAATTCCATACGCTCATCGGCCTTGCGGTCGATGCCGGCACTGTTTCCGTCGGTCATATTTTTGAGCAGCTGTGAAGAATCAAATTACACGAATGGGTATCAATGGAGCGATTTGGATGTGCGTCTGCTGGAAAATAAAAAGAATAGTCAGAAGGCTGTGGGCTGTAGTAAGGGAAAAGAAAAATCAAAAGCGCAAACTTGCTTCAGAACTCAAAAGATCATCAACGAAAATTTATGTGGATCTTCATTCTGAGAGGCTATACCCACCCCGGGGTAGTAGCTAGTGTCCACTTTTATTGTTTTGCGACCAAAGTAGGAAAGGGCCCAAGGCTGACGGGGTTTTTTTTCGAAAGAAGGCTGAAAGATTGATATACACCAGAAACGGCAAGGCAAGCGCTTTATCGTAGTTATCGCAGTGTCTGGCTTGTTTGCGTTTGTATCTCAAGATCCAGATCATCAACTCTGTTGCTCCCTCTTGTTAGCCACCTTCATTCTCTACCCACTATGGCCCTGGAAGAACAGCGTTACTTGCATGAGGATCTTGAGCGTCTCGAGCAGGGCATCGCCAACCGCATCTCGGATGAACCCAAGCACGTAAGTCTACCATATAGAGCATTTTCTCCCTACGTATATACGGCAACACTGACATTTTCCCATGACCAAACTCTAGATCAGAGATAGGCTTAACCGCGACCATGAAATTGCGCAACTGCTAGATCAAATCCAGGTTCAATCTCAAAATCTACTGAACATCTATCGCGATACAGACGGCTCGCGTGCCACAGAGATCCACGACATTGGCACGGATGACTCCTTTGACAAATTCTATGCCCAGCTTAAAGGAATCCGCGACCACCATGCCAAGTACCCCAACGAACAAGCGCAAAATTCAGAGTTACGATATCGCACCAAGCGTGCAGGCGACGGCGCAGAGTTCAGCGCCTCTATAGTAGACACTCTCTTCTCCGGCGAAGAAGGTTTTGGCCGCTTCTTTGATCTTTCAAGCTCACATGAGCAGTACCTCAACCTTCCTAATGTCAAGCGTCACACATATGTGCAATATCTCGACCTCTTTGACACCTTTTCTCCGGGCATGGGCGGTGTCAAACGTGTGGAAAAGTTGACGGACCAGTACTTCCAATATGTGCGCCAACTAGCAGCATATCTTGAGTCATTTATGCGAAGAACACGGCCGCTAGAAAACGTCGACAAGACCATCGAATCCTTTGACAAAGAATTCGAAGAGGCATGGGAAAAAGATCAGGTTGAAGGCTGGACAGCAGAGCCCGCTACTAGCTCTGCCCAGAATGCCACAACCTCTGTTGCGGGTATTTTCTGTGACGACTGCGAAAAGGGGTTCAGCAACCAAAACGTTTACAATGCGCATTTGACCGGTCGCAAGCACACCAAGGCTGCTGAGGCCCGCGCAAAACGACAAGCCGAACAGGCTAAGGAAGAAGCAATGGCGGCTGGAAACAGCACAAACGGCAATGCAGTCTCAGCTACAAGGCTGAAAGAAAAGGTTGTTGCCCATCGCGAATTTCTCGTCAAGCGACTCACCGCATCCATGAGCACAGAGCGTTCCGATACACGCGTCAATGTTGAGCGTAAGCAAGGCATGACCGAGCGTGAGCGCCGTCAAGAGCTCGAAAGCATCTTCAACGCAGCCGTAGAGCCTGAGCCAGCAATGGGCGATGCGGATGGGGAAGAAAATGATGATGGCGATGACGACCGCTTGTATAACCCGCTCAAATTGCCATTGGCATGGGATGGCAAGCCGATTCCATTCTGGTTGTACCGATTGCATGGACTGGGCGTTGAGTTCCCATGCGAGATTTGCGGAAACTTTGTATACATGGGCCGACGGGCTTTCGACAAACACTTCAACGAAAGCCGCCATGTCTATGGATTACGGTGTCTCGGGATCACCAACACATCGCTCTTTAGAGACATTGTGCATATTGAGGAAGCAACAAAGTTGTGGGAGAAGATGGAATGGGAGAAGAAGAAGAACAAAGTCGACGAGAGCAGTATGGTACAAATGGAGGACGGCAACGGCAACGTGATGCCAGAGAAGGTGTACTACGATTTGCAGAAGCAAGGCTTGCTGTAAATCTCGACAGCGAGGAACCGGATGCAGTGATGTATATCCTGGGGTTATATATTTAATTAGGGTTAGATAAAGGTCCCCAAAAGAGCCAATGCCTGTCACTGTCAACAACAACAATTTCTTGTTTTGTGAAATGCCCGATGTTTAACATCAAATAAACCTCGTATGGTATAACCGTACAGCGCCTTGCAACTCCTTTTATCATTTTTAACTATTTATTTTCCCTTCCAAGGCTTTTCCTTATCCTTCCGTTTTTCTTTTATTTTGCCTTTGCAGAATGACGATACAGACGAAACCCATACCACCAAATTACTGTGTTTACGTGCTGCGCTCTTCCATCAAGCCTAAAACTGCACAGCCATACGTCGGTTCAACGCCCAATCCAGAAAGACGACTCAACCAGCACAATGGGCTTACCAAGGGCGGCGCTTCGCGCACAGCACGGAAAGAGCTACGGCCGTGGGAAATGGTGTTCATTGTGTCGGGATTTCCAAGCATGATAGGCGCTTTGAAGTTTGAGTGAGTTGAATTAGGATTCGACTGTAGATTGAAACAAACTAACGGTGTTGTAGGTGGGCTCTGGCTAACCCGCATATCTCGTCACACATCCCTGAAGATGAGCGTATTTCAGTTTCTAAAGCGCGAAAGCGCAACGGCATGCCCAAAAGACCGCGTGACAAGATACCGTCGGTCCTGGCAAATGTCCATCTTCTGTTGCGGTCGCCCAGCTTCTCGCGGTGGCCATTGACTGTCAATGTCTTTGAACCTGAGGTGTACACTATATGGCAGAAGTGCTGCTCTGAGGTAGCATTACCGCTGCGACCGTCTTTGAAAATTCGAACTGACTTTTCCGCTCCGATGGCCCCTGCGGTACTAGCAGGTGAAGGAGCAGACACGTCATTGGAACTGTCCAATTTGGAAAGTGAAAAGGAAGAGAGCGATGATGATAATGCGCCTACAGCTGAAGAAGTGCCTAAGACTGGCATCAAAAGCATACCCATAGACTACAAGCCACTGAAGGACTACGCTGAGAAAACAAGGAGCATTTTTGAGTTTGAGCGACAAGGATGTTGTGTATTCTGTAGGGGTAATATGAAGAACGGCGAGGGATTATATGTGGTCTGTCCCGGGGTTGGATGCGAGGCCGTTGGTCACCTAGACTGCTGGGCAAAACACGGGTTGTCTTCAACATCAAAGCCAACAGACAGCGGAGAACACAGAGCAATGATTCCAATTGAGGCACAGTGTCCGGGATGTGGGAAAGTTGCGAGTTGGGGTGAGCTTATGAAAGAGCTGAGTTTGCGTGTACGCGGGGCCAAAGAGGTTGACAAGCTGCTTAAGAAGAGACGGTCTACAAAGGCGAAGGTCAAGACGAAGCAGATAGCCGAAGAAGAAGTTGCAGCAGCAGTAGAAGTAGAAGAAGTGCTCGCTTGAGCCGAATTTATGAATGCATGAGCGGACATTGCGAGATATAGAGCGGACGTGCTACGTTGCATAACTAAAAGCTATTCTGTTATGTATTGGAAAGTATCACTTCCTAGAAACCGAAAAAAGTAGACATACGCATCCTCAGACTTTATCGTGCTTGAGGATGTAGGCATGGGCTCGATTAAATCAATAAATGGCGCTCTAGAAAATAAGCGGAGGCTCCTCGTGCACCCAGGCTACCATTATTGGCTGTAGGGTAGACAGAAGAGTGGAGACGTATTTATAAGATTAATTAACCAAAGGTTTATTAGTAGATTGGTAGGTGATGCGACACCATTTGGAAATTCTTGAGAGCTTTTGCTCGAATGGGGACGTGCCTGCTAATAAATCACCCTTTCTATTACAGCTGAAGATGCCCAAGTAAGTAACCAGCCCAATACTAAAGCTGCCCTTCTATGCAATGTAGGCTTAGGGTGCTGTAGCTTGGCTAGCCAGCTAATATAAAAAGCAACTTTGCTAGCCACCAAAAGAAGCGACAAAAAGAAGGAAAAGGAAAAACGAAAAAAAAGAAAACAGGGCCAGGCTATAGCTTAGTGTAGTGTTCGGTCGAGTCAAGCATGAGTTGAAATCTCAAGCTCAGGGATTTATAATCTCGCAGGATCTGCGCAGCTGTACGTGAAAAGCTAGGGGTTAAGCCCATATGATTAAGCGGCGTGCATAAAGCTTCTGTATATGTTTTAAAGTAAACATAGGCTAAGAAGAGAAGAAAAGGGCAGCAGGGAAGAAGCTAGAGCCTCGCTGTGTCTATCATACACCTGCTTTTCAGAGAGTTTCATGGCTTCAGTGGAGACGACTCGACAACGAGCATTTTATTATTGCCGTTAGCCTTGGTACAGGGAAAGGACGCTGTGTCACATTGGGTTTATGTAGTAGCGGCTTATTATGAAGTACTCGTTGTGAGATACGCACTTGTAGATGTGGACAGCTAACTGTGGCGAGGCTGCCGGGAATCATGAGTAAACGAAAATCACAAGCTGACGCGCAACTGAATGGAATCTACATGTTATAACTGACGAAGTGGACCTGTATTAATGGTTCTATCGAAGCATGAACCAATTTTGGCGTTTTCAACAATGGAGGTTGCAAGTCGAAGAATAGCGCACACAGTCTGAGATTTTGGCAGGGCACGGTGGAGTAACTTGCTGAGTGAGTATCCATGGCATATTTCTGAAAAAGTCTAGAGCCACCCAAGTGGAGCCCGCGTTACAAGTTAGTACAAGTGTCAAGTGGTCAGGTCGTGCATGGTATTGCGGCCGAACGAGCGGCTGCAATGATGTCACTGAACTAGTGAACTAGTGAGCGGGACGACGAGTGGAAAAAACAGTAAGCCGTCAAGTAGCAGCATCTAGACAAACGGAGACGGATTTGTGTCTTTCAAGATCAGCTGCTATGGACGACATATTCAAATCACATATCCCGCTAGAAAAGAGAGAAAGCTGCAGCCTGTCGTTTGGACTCGCTTCGCTTACATTGCTTTCCTAGACATCGCAATTGTACCTGACAAGTAAGTTCTTCTAACAGTCGCCGAAACGAGTCGTTGGTTTAAGGTGCAGGGACAGACTAGGCTGATCTTTTGCTGCAACCATGTACATGAGACCAAGGTACCATAGACAGTGCAAACTGCCGCGGCACACAGTAGAGGGACACCAACGACGACCTGATGGTCCATGGCGACTGCCCTTTCTTTCTCTCTTTCCTGCAAGACAGACAAGACAGGGGTACATACTTGCCTCCCGGGGTCACCTGTAAAGGTGCAGGCTTTAGCTGGATCTTTTAGTGGCTACAGCGAGTATGGCATTGTGGGTCCGCAGCCTATAGACACGAAGCTGTTGCAACTTGTGCAAGAAAGGCATGATTGGTATACTGTTGTAGCATGTACCTCCCAACCTTGTAATTAGTGGTAAGTGACTCCATTTCTTTCCCTCCGTGATCCCTCTAGAAATCAGCAGCAGGATATAAGAAACTATTTGACTTTTTAGCCTCTTTACTGCTCTTGCCTTTTTTCGTTTGTTCGTTTGCTCGTTCTTTCCTTCTTTTTTTTTTTTCCCTCTAGATGCCCGCCCCATGCCATGCCAGCAGTCCGCCCATCGATTCATTCCCCCGTTCCCACTTTCCACGTCCACTTTCACTCCCACATCTGACTTCTACCTTCCAACTCGCCCCAATTCTCGTCTTCTCTTTTTTCCTTCTTCCTCTTCCACATATACACCTAAACGCGCCATCAAGCTGCTCCATTTTCCATTTACGCTTTCTCCTTCTTGTTGCTGCTTGGGAAAACAAACCTGCGAATATATTAAATTAATTCCGGCTGTCGAGGGTATCAGTTTTTTTTAATTCCTTTTTTATGATCACTTTATCGCACAAATTCAGCCTCTCATCTAAGCTTGCTTGTTGCGACTTGACACTCATTGGCTTGTACGAAGCTTGGTAAATGGATATCTACATAGACATCGACGCCAGCCCGTTTATTTCATCTACACGGCCGTTATTTCTTGTATTTGTTTAGAGAAGGTATGTTGGCACTTCACTGGCTACTGAACCGTTTGTCGCCACATCAAACCTTCATCTTTTTCGGCTGTTCTGCTCCCTCTTTTTATTTTTGCCTTTTTGCCTTTATAAACACCTTCGCTCTGCCCGCCGCTATTCGTATGTAGTGTAGGTGTAGCGTCTAACTAGATCGCCCGCTTGGTTCTCCTTTCTAGCCACCTGCCGCTACTATCAATCAGCCAAACGTCTCGTTACTCGCGATTTTGCCTACGACGGCCTTTTCCTCCCTTCTCTCCAATCACTCGCTTCTCGACGACGTCTTTGCCTGCCAACTCTTGCTTTTACCACCAAACCTCAACTCGACTTGGCTCGAATCGTCTGCACTCTACGTTCAAATAAACGCCCTTATGCGCGATCATTTCGTCTACGATAACATCTCCATCTTGGTTGGTCTATTGATCAAATGAAGCTACTCGCGACAGTTTTCCAATTTTTGTAATTTCTGGCCTTCCCTGTGCAGCTTCGCAACCTCCCCCCGGCCGACCGACGACCAGCGACCGAACATCCTTCTCCATTCCCTCTGTACAAATAGACCGGGCTTTCCGCCTATTTCTTTCCCGCCCCTTACCCCCATACGCTCTCGAAAACAAGCCAACTGGCTTTTAATTCCGAAAACATCGCCATGGGCCTCTCACACGCTGGCGTCACAAATGGCGCTGCAAGCACCTCCAACAGTACCCGTGGCTCTCCGGCCGTGGGCCCATCCACTAGCGCCATTACAGGCAAATCTTCCAACAACTCCAAGATTGCTGCCTCTTCAACAAATGGCCTTTCGGCTCCTGCAGCCTTGAGCTCCATGAGAAGTGCACCTCTAGATTTATCAACAGTCGAACGCAGGGGTCAGCCAACGGCTGTGCGTGAGCCTGTCATAAAGAAGTCGCGCCCACATGATCTCGAGGAAGCGCCAACTTATACTCCCACCGAAGAGGAATGGAAAGATCCCATGGCATACATGCGCAAAATCTCGCCAGAGGCTAGCAAGTATGGCATATGTAAAATCATTCCTCCTGAATCGTGGAATCCCGATTTTGCCATTGACACCGAAGTAAGAGCAAATAGAAGGAATATCTTTTTTTCCCCTTGCAATATCTTGGCTGTATACTAAACTCACCTCAACCCTATAGAAATTTCATTTCCGCACACGAAAGCAAGAATTGAATTCTGTCGAGGGTAGTAAGTCTGCCTTTGTCCTCATCAACCATTTCTTTAAAAATCAATCTCGTTTTCCTATTTGAGTCTCACCACTGACGCACCCACCACTCTGAAGGCACTCGGGCAAACTTGACATATTTAGATGCGTTATTCAAGTTTCACAAACAGCAGGGCAACAACCTTCATCGCCTGCCTTATGTCGACAAAAAGCCCCTTGATTTGTACAAACTTAAAAAGGCTGTCGAAGCCCGTGGTGGCTTTGATAAGGTCTGTAAGCTGAAGAAGTGGGCTGAAATTGGGCGCGATCTTGGCTACAGCGGAAAAATCATGTCATCATTGTCGACATCCCTAAAAAACTCGTACCAGAAATGGCTTTGCCCATACGAAGAGTACTTGAGACTTGCTAAGCCTGGTGTTCACCAACAACTTGAGCTTGAGTATGGTGGCCCCTTGACGCCCAGCCCGGCTCAAACACCTGTCAAAAAGTCTACCCCTGCTGCTGCTGGCACTGAGTCTCCCAGCATCCGTCCAAGCGATGCTGTGGCCGCTACTGTTAAACAAGATAACACCGAAGATGATGGCGACATTTCTATGACTAATGCACCATCACCCCGTAAGACAACTGGATTCAGAGCCATCAATTCTGGCTTCACCGCAGTCAATTCGGGCTTTACCAGCGTCAACAAGGCAGCAGCAGCAGCTAATGCTGATGATAGCTTATTAACCCCGCAGCGTGCTGCTGGGAGCCCTAAAGCTTCGGCAAAGAATACACCGTTATCAGACGTAAAGCGTCGTATGAGCCTTGAGAGCACCGATGGCCATAAGGACGTCACCGATAAGGAAGATGGCGATGCGAGTGGTAGTCGCCGCAGCAAGCGTCTCAAAAAGGACAATGTACCTACAGTCGCCGGCTCTCACATGTCACTCCTGCGTCCTTGTGCCCCTAGAATACATCGCGATGAAAACTCTATCCCGGGGGAGAATTGCGAGACTTGCGGAAAAGATGACTCGGTTGAGGCTCTTCTCACTTGCGACTCTTGTGATCATGCGTATCATGGTAGTTGTCTCGACCCACCCCTTAAAAACTCCCCCTCAGCAGAATGGAACTGCCCTAGATGCCTTGTCGGCGATAACCAGTTTGGCTTTGAGGAGGGTGGGCTCTACTCCCTTAAGCAGTTTCAACAAAAAGCTGCAGACTTTAAGCAAGGCTACTTTGAGAAGAAAATGCCTATCGACTTGCATTTAGGCTGCGCCCGCCCCGTTACTGAAGAAGATGTTGAAAATGAATTCTGGCGCTTGGTTGCTGATATTGAAGAGACTGTTGAGGTCGAGTATGGTGCTGATATCCATTGCACTACTCATGGCTCTGGCTTTCCAACTATCGAGCGCCAGCCTACTAACCGGTACTCGTATGATCCTTGGAACCTCAATGTGCTGCCCTTGGGCCCTGATAGTTTATTCCGCCATATCAAGTCAGACATCTCTGGTATGACGGTTCCATGGGTCTATGTTGGCATGATATTTTCAACATTCTGCTGGCACAACGAGGACCACTACGCCTATTCTGCCAATTTCCAACACTTTGGCGCCACTAAAACGTGGTACGGCATCCCGGCCTCCGATGCTGAAAAGTTCGAGCAAGCTATGCGGGAGGCTGTTCCTGAGCTTTTCGAGACACAGCCAGATCTCTTGTTTCAGCTTGTCACATTGCTCACTCCAGAGCAACTGAAGAAGGCCGGAGTCCATGTCTATGCTCTTGATCAGAGAGCTGGTCAGCTTGTTATCACATTCCCCCAGGCGTACCATGCCGGCTTTAACCATGGCTTTAACTTCAACGAAGCTGTCAACTTCGCCCCTGCCGACTGGGAGCCATTTGGCCTTGCAGGCGTGGATCGTCTCCAAGAATTCCGCCGCCAGCCTTGTTTTTCACATGACGAGTTGTTATGGACGGCTGCAGAAGGAACTTCAGGTCACGCGCTCAACATTCAAACGGCAAAGTGGCTAGCACCTGCACTCAAGGTTGTGCAAAAACGAGAGCTGGCTTTGCGTGATAAGCTTGTCTCAAAACACTTGGAATCCTTGCCTCATTCTTGTCCGTTAGATGAGTCTGAGGAAAGCATATCAATTTCAAAGTGCCCTCTTGAGCTTGTTGTTGAGGATGTTGATGTTCCCGAAGATGAATATGGGTGTGTATACTGCAAGGCCTTTAGTTATTTTTCGCGGTTCAAGTGTCTCAAGTCCGGCAAAATTGTTTGCCTCACTCATGTGGGAACATATGCTTGCTGTGAGTCTACCGAAAAAGAGCGCTTCCAAGGAGCTGGCCATGTACTCTACTACCGTAAATCGTCCGAAGAGATTGAGACCACCTACCAACGTGTTGCCGGCAAGGCGTCTGCCCCAGACTACTGGGAGAAAAAATATGCAAAAATGCTTGAAGATGAGACTGTGCCTTCTATTAAAACTCTACAGAAGTTGTTGCACGAGGGTGAGCGCATTCCCCATGATTTGCCTTCGCTACCCCAGTTAAGAGAGTTTGTCGAGCGTTGCAATCAGTGGATTGAAGAAGCCAGCTATTACATTGTGCGCAAGCAACAAAATAGACGCAAGAGTGACAGAGTTTCTTCTGGCAAACGACAATCAATTGACGACACAAATAGCAAGGAACATCATCGGGACTTACGAAGCTTCTCCCGGCTGCTGCAGGAAGCTAAGCGTATTGGATTTGATTGTCCTGAAATGGAACTTTTGGAAGAACGCGCGGTTGCCATCAAGCATTACTGCGGCAAGGCCGACATGTTCCTTAAGGCTTCCCAAACCTCTGGTGCCTTTGTCGATCAGCACATGAACGGCAAGCTCATACAGGACTTTGAAGAGATCTTGGAGGAAGGCCGCAGCTTCAATGTCGAGATTGATCAAGTCAAGAGCCTAGAACGAGAGCTTGGTCGGCTACGGTGGAATGAAAAAGCTCAGCAAGATCGCATGCGCGTCCTGACGCTGGATGAAGTGAATGCAATCATAGAAGAAGGCGAGCGTTTGAACATTGCACGGTATAATGACCACTTGACATATTACCGCAACCAGCGTGAAACGGGCGATAACTGGGAGAAAAAGGCCAATGAGCTAGTGAGTGCTGAGAACATTCATTATGCACAGCTTGAGTCGTTGTCTACGCAGGTTCAGACGCTCCGTGTCCCCGTGAACCCTTCAACGCTGGTTCAGGTGGATAGAATCTTGTCAAAACAGCGCGAAGCTTACAAGCAGATTGCCGAGATGAATGAACGGGCTCAAAGCGAGGATGTGCGAGATCGTCCTCGGTATTCTGATGCTCACGAGCTTACCAAGCGGTTGGAAGAACTCAATTGCAAGCCAAACGGCTCTGTTGAGCTTGATCGCGAAGTTAAGCGCCACGAAGATTGGATGCGTAAGGGTAAGAAGCTATTTGGCAAGGCAAATGCGCCTCTCCATATTCTCAAGACGCACTTGGAGTACGTTTTAGAACGCAATGTGGACTGCTTTGATATTGTTCACGATAAGCCCCGGGATCCTGCTGAACCCGCTTCTCGGGAACCTAGTCCTGATTCAAAGCCTGCCCGATGGGAAGATCCAGCCAGCCGTGAGGTGTTTTGTATTTGCCGGCGTGTGGAAGCGGGAATGATGATAGAATGTGGCATGTGTCACGAGTGGTAAGTCTAGTTTTGAGGTCCTGGGTCTATGGTTCAACATTTACTAACAAGTCATCTTTTTCTTCACTAGGTACCATGGAAAATGTCTGAAAATTGCCCGTGGTAAGGTTAAGGACGACGAGCAAATGCACTGGTCTTGTCCGATATGCGATCACCGTGTTAAGATTCCTCGTGATGCCGCACGGCCAAAGCTGGAGGATTTGATTGCTTGGCGCGACGAGATCCCTCTTCTGCCTTTTCAACCTGATGAAGAGGATCTTTTGAACAAGATTATCGACAATGCATCGACATTCCGAGAACACATTTCCGGTTACATCAACCCCGCCATGTCTTCTCGTGCGGAAGCCGAAACACAACGCTTCTATCTCCGTAAGGTTGAGGGTGCCGAGGTTCTTTTGGTGCGTGAGACGAACTTCCTCCGTCAAGAGCTTTACAAGTGGTGTAACATAGCGCCTGAGCCCCCGACACTTATTGAAGAGTCGAAGAGTACTCGCAAACCGCGGCCGACGAAGTTGCAAAAGTTGCTTGCTGTTTACGGCGTTGAGGATCCTGACGACCTGCCCGAGGACGTTCGTGGCAAGGCAAGCAGTTTACGTCGTAAACTGCGGCCTGGTATGTCATCTGCGTCTAACGGATCTGGTAGCAACTCGGGGACATATGCGAATGACTCGTTCCGCGCACCAAATGCAGCACAGCAATACAACCAGACCGGCCAGACAGGCCCATCGACGACACACAACCAGAGTATGACGGAAGACGGCGATCAGGCACACATGTCACTTGAGGACCGGCTGCTACGCGATCTGCCAACGGGTCTGGACTTCAGTGTTGAGCAGGACAAGCAGAAGGCAATGGATGTGCTGGCTCGTACGCCACTAGGACGTGAGAAGGCTATTGCCTTGTTTGGGCCCGATGTGTGGGCAGGCGTGGCGCCGATTCCGGGGCCGGAGCCGCTGCGGCCAGGGCCCTCGGGGATACGAGAGAGCATAGAATCGGCGGGCAACCGGTCGGCGATCAAAAGTCTTCTTGACCACTGAGATCTGTCTGGTGCAGCGCGATGAGTGAGTGCAAGAGGGTGTGGGAGTATGCGCCTCAGTATCAGGGCTTGTTCTCCTTCCCCGTGATTTTTTTGCATGTTTGCTTTTTGGCCTCCCCAAAATTCCCTTGTGTTTCTTGTTTCTTTTCGTCTATTTGACCTTTTTGTCATTAGTTGCTGCTATCACATCTGCCATGATGACTGGGCTTGGGGCATGGATTGGATTCCCTTTTTGTTTTGCTTTTCTCGGGTTGATTGATACTTGTGTTTTTGTATTTTGTTTCCTCTACCATTTGGGGGGGGGCTCTCTTTTTATCGTGGATTGATTTGACGAGCCATGTCGCTTTTTGGGTGTTTCTTCTATTTATATTAATATGTACATCATGTTTACACTCGAGACGACATTTCGTTTCGGCAGGACATAGTCACGTGAGACACATAGGTGATGCGACTTGTCTGGACGACCATAACAAGCAAAACGAGTTTGGACATTGAACTACGAGCGTTTCCCTCATGTGATGTAGATCGCGGCAATGAAACGACACCCAGATGCTCAAAAGTATTTCCGGGAATCGTGATCAAACTACGGATCAATTTTCTCTATGGAACCCGTTAAAGCGAGAGAAATACCAGGATGGCCCAGCCGCCAGTGGCACCGCAGATCGAAAGGAAGGCCGCGATGCCGGCAGCCAGAAGCTTTCCCTCAAGGCCCATGAAGTGAAAAGAAGAAGAAGAAAGAGAGCCAGAAGGCGACTGTCAATTTTTTTCGCTGCCTTTTTGAAGGCCTTGTGGGGCTTTTGCGGGGGCACTTGGGAGGGGGTGGCTGGGCTTACTGATCACGTGCATACAGCTTAGGTTTTTATTCTTTTTTTTATCGTTTCTTTTACTTGGACAGCTGGCAATGAGTGGCAGGTAGTTCTCGGTGACTTGAAGACTTTCTAGTAATCTAGCGCCGGTGATTGGCTGCACTTGGGCCGAGGAAATTCGGGTGTTTGCTCCCCAAAGAACAAAGCCTTTGCCAAAGCTTGAGTAGAGCCGGAAATCTCGACAACGTGATCGTAACGACGAACGTGAAGTTTTTCTTGTTTATTATATTTCTTCATGAGAAAGTAACAAGAAGACACTCTTTTGTTTCCTTGCTACATTTTTCTTTCCTTTTCCTATTCCTATTCCTGTTAATTTTCCACGATGGCTGCTCCGCGAATGGGACTGACGGCTCTGCGCGGTGAGTTTTTTATTCTCCCCCGGTAATGACGGCCTGATTTGGTGATGGGTCATTGGCAAGGCTGAGGATGAAGCGGATGGTCCTTTACGATCCCGATGGCGATACGGCTGTGATTTTCGGTTTCGACGACAACGATATTTGTAGCGATGATGGCGACCTTTCGGGCCAGTCCCGATGTAGACACTGTTCACGTGCGCTTCACTTTGCCGACCAGCTCGGGATCAGTATTTCAGACCCGGCGCCCTTTTGCTGTAGTCATTGCAGATACAGCCATCCGCGCCGGTATTCTTTCTGGGGCTAGCCTCTATCGTCGCCCACTTGCTCCCAACATTTGCGACTCGACAGATCCAATCCCCCACCCGCCCAAGCCGATCCCAACATCGAATTATGCTATTACCATTGCCCTATGAACTATGGCTACTAACATTCTGCTTTATCTATTAGCTTCAATGCGTCCTAGCCTGGGTCTTACTCAGAACCGCCTTCCTCAGATATTGCTGGCTTCTGCCATGTCCACCTCGGCTTCTCGGTGCGTGCCTCGAACCTTTTTCTCAACCCCGGCCCCGACCCCGGCCAGGTTATTCTATCTAGACCTTTCTTGACCTCGTCATCTATATCTCTATTTGCCTTACCTCTACCTTCTGTCTCGGCCCCCTTTACTAACCATAGTCTATCTCTTTCTGCAATGGTTAGCCCTGCCGCCGTTATTGAAAAGACGTCTATTGCTCAGAGCCAGGAAATCCTCGACACCCAGCGCCTGCACCGCCCTGTGTCCCCCCACCTGTCTGTCTACAGCCCCAAGCAGACCTTCTTCACACCGTCCATCTGGCACCGCATGACGGGCAGCATTCTGTCCGGCTCACTATACGCTTTCAGTACCGCTTATCTGGCCGCCCCGCTGTTCGGCTGGCACCTGGAATCGGCATCACTGGTGGCCTGCGCCGCTGGCCTGCCGCTAGCTGTCAAGGGCGGCCTCAAGTTCTTTTTTGGCTTCCCCTTTGTCTTCCATTTCATCAATGGCATCAGACACCTGACCTACGATGTGCTGCTGGGCTTCTCTAAGCCCCAGATCAAGAAGTTCGATGTGCTGATCTGGTCGTCGTCGACGGTTGTTGCCGCCTACCTGGCCTTCCTGTACTAAGCAGTTTCTGGTTTTATATCCCACATCATCTCTCTTTATCTCCGTCGCTTTTTTCTTTTCTCTTATCACTGTTCTTTTGTCGCCTGGTTGGTTGGGTCGGAGCCTGTTGTAACTTAGATTCCAAAAGAGAACAGTGGAATAATGCCTAACATAGACAGCAATCGTCCTTGTTGTAGGCCACTTCTATCACACTGTTGAAATATCTAAATAAGAACCAAGAAAAAAAATACCCAAAAAATAAACTCGGAAGAGACCTCAGCCCCCCCTCCCCCCTATGTGAGTTTGCGAGTGTTGTGCATGCGCCGTCCCAATTATACACTTGCATGTATGTGCAGTAGTACAAGTGCTTAAAAAATCGCCAGAATTTCCCACAAAAACAAACGCCAGACTAGGAACCCAAACATACCAAAGGAAAACAGAAAAAGAGAAAAACAATGAATAGCGTATCAAGAGAGAGACCCAAGCTGGAGCATGCCAGAGACGGGAATAAAAAAGCACGCACAATGGTGCAATCCAGTGGGATAAGCCAATAGAGCGAGCAATCGTATTGGTAATAGCACCCTTCGCAGTCTTGTGCGTTGGCTGAGCCTGCGTATAAAGCTTCATCTTCCCTTGTCTTCTTCCCCCTCTTTCCTTTCTCTCTCACTCAATGTATCGCGCATCTAACACCAGCTTGTTGAGCCGGTGGTTGCCGATCTGCAGGATCCGCTCACCAATGTTCTTGCCTAGGAACTCTACCATATCTATGCCTTCTGAGCCTGTGCCGTTGATGCCATTGGATTCAACACTAATCTCTGAGCCGGAAATCGATGAGACTGCCTGCACAATAGCACCCAGAAGCATCTCGTAGTCCAAACTCCGCTCAGTGCCCTTCTCTTTGAGGGGCATAAGTACTGCAGCGTCAAAATCTTTAAGTGTTTTGACAACTAGAATGCGGATTGATTCGGGGCCTCCAGCAGCTGCAAGACCGAGTATAGCTCCGTATAGCACAGGTACAGGCTTGCTAGGATCTAAAAAGTACTTGAGACAAGTGCGCGTGAGCTTCGGGCGCAGCAGGTGATTGGACGTCGCGTATCGCGCGGCCAACTTTCCGACAAGTGAGGCAGCGAACTCGCGTAGCTGGTACTGCGTACGTGTGCTTTCAGGTGAGTCATCAGCCCCAAGCTTACGTGCCATCAGACATGTAAGCACCGGCGATGATATGGGGCTGGCGTAGGGGTCGAGGAAGAGCGACGTGTTGGAGATGAGTGCACTGGTCAGCTCCATCATTTGACGCAGCACAAAGAGGTCATCCAGCCGGTGTGTCACTTGGTTAGCAATGTAGTTGACAAAGTATGGAACCAACTGGTGCAGGCCCGGATCATCGCGCACTGATGCTAGGGCGGCTTGGCGCAGCCGTTCGACTTCCTCGTCGGGTGTCTCGTCTAGCACCGCAGCCTGGATCTTGTCGAAGTAAAGTACCATTTCCTTGCTGATGACATGCTTGACAGACGGCTTGAGCGGTGCGCCATCATTGCCAGCTAGCGCCGAGAGGGCAGGGTTTGCGCCGGTGCCCTTGGGCACAAGCTCATGTGACCGTGATTCAGAGAAGACGGGGTTTTGTGGGATGGCGGGCTGCACGCCTTCGATGGCCAGCCAATGAGCTGTTGGCAGATAGCGAATGTTAGTCGCATAGTTCGCACATTAGGAAGAATAAAAAGTTCGATTGTGGGCCCAACATACCGGTAAACATGATATCGCGGGGGACTTTTGGTAGCGGCGCGTTGATTAACTTCTCGAAATCCACCTCCTCGTCCTCGATGTAGTACAATGGCTGGCCAGGCCCCAAGCTTGCCTCGCCATAGCGCAGTGGCCGCGTAGAATCATATCCATAAAGAGGCTCGACATCTAAAACCTTGAGGGCCATAGACACATCGTTGACGGTCAGTGCTGTGCGGCCACAAGCACGCATAAAACGCAGCGCCTCGACGGTTACCTGGCCAAGGCGATACTCGGTATCTTGTGTGAGAGTGCGAAGCGCCTCTTCGCCAATATTGGAGATGCCGACGGACTCGGCAACATCGCGAACGTTTTCTGGATTCCAGAGGAGTTTTGGCTCGTCGCTTGCCATTTTGCGGCCAGTTGGTTGGGGTCGAGTGGGTGTTGGTGAAAGTGGCCAATAGACTCTACAGCCAAAACTTGCTCAGGTATCAGTTAATGAGGACAAGGCTGAGGGAGCAAGGCTGGAAGAATGGCCAGTAATGTGGGGCCTATGAGCATAGCATCAAGCATCCTACTACACTAGAGAACTTTCGTTCCTTTAAAACACATGGACAAATCACGTGACCTGTCGCAACGCGACAACCACGCGAACACCGACGCCGACCAGATCAACTGGTCGAAAACGACACTGGAGGACATCC
Organism: Ceratocystis huliohia; assembly: GCA_038382965.1. Classification (NCBI taxonomy): domain Eukaryota; kingdom Fungi; phylum Ascomycota; class Sordariomycetes; order Microascales; family Ceratocystidaceae; genus Ceratocystis; species Ceratocystis huliohia. The sequence continues at coordinate 2,653 of JAXCEX010000026.1, read as the reverse complement.
AGGCCAGAGTCCCCGTTGGGGAGGACTCTTCTATCCTTCGGCAGATGGTCAAAGCCATCGTCGAAATGAAAAAAGAGATACAGGGGCTCAAAAACCAACTTGACGCGACGCGTCCGAGGACGTGGGCGCAGGTCGCAGCCCCGAAGAAGCAGGCAAGGTTCGACACGACCAGAAAGACGGAAATCATCGTCCGCCCGGACGGTGCTGAGACGGAATTGAGGAAAAGGACCGGAGCGGAAACGCTACGGGCGGTCAAAGCCAAGGTGGGCAATGCAGTGGAAAACGCCAGGAGACTCCCGAACGGCGACTACGCCCTCCGCGTGGCAGCTGGCAGAGAGGGGGAGCTGCTGGAGGACAGAGAATGGATCGCTGTCACGCACGGCAGGCGAGCCAAGGTGATGAAGGGGGGCTTCAAGGTCCTTGTCAAAAGCGTCCCAACGGCAACGCTGGAGACCGACATCGACAGGGAGCTGAAACGGCAGTGCAACCCACTGCACTTCACGAAGAAGAACGGAAGGGACGGGTACGGGACAATCCTGTGCAAAATCCCAAGCATCCGAACAGCGGAGAAAATGACCAAGGAAGGGGTTCGCCTGGGAAGCGAAATCTTCCGCTGTGAGCCCTTTTGCGAGGGAGGTCGAGCCCAGCAATGCTTCAACTGCTTGGAGTGGGGCCACATCGGCCGCCAATGCCGCAAGGAGGCAAAGTGCGGCCGGTGCGGCGCAAGGAAACATGCGGGCGGTTGCGCGGGCCCAAGGTGTGTCAATTGCAAGGGCGCACACCCAGCCATGGCGAGAGCAGAGTGCCCCGTGGCCAGGGAGTTCCAGGCTGCGGCATGCAGGGCGTTCAGGGATCGGCCGCGGTGCTATGGCACTGCTGCCCCCAAGACGGCCCAGGCTCCCAAAGCAACACCCAACTCACCGGCCGCTGCGACAGAAGTGGAGATTACAACGGAGGCGACCATGGCAAGCGAGACAGCCATAGAAACTGACGAACCGAGCGCAACACCCGAGACGACGCCGAAGGCGCCAAGTCCAGCCCCAGTGGCCGACGACGCGGAACCGGAAACGTCAGCCTCGACAGCCGCGACCGCTCCACCCACGAATGACAACGGATACGGCATGGCCGATGAAGGTTGCGGCGCGCGAGCGACGCAACCCAACACGCCGGCGCGGCCGTCAAACAAGAGAGGAGCGGAGAGTCCGGCCACAGAGGGCCTCACCATCACCCGCAAGCTACGCAAGAGGGGCGAAAGAACCCTGACGGCAAAAGCGGCAGAGGCGGCGGCGGCAGAAGCGGCAAAACAGAGGAAGACCGGCTCAAAGTCCAACTAATGTCTAGAATCCGCATCGTGACGTGGAACATGGCGAAGAAACCCATTTGCGCGGTGGAGGCCCTGGAGGATGACCGAGTTGATGTCATACTAGGGCAAGAGGTTCCAAAGAAGCAAGGGGTAAGGGACACTTTTGGAGGAGGGCCGGGAAGCAAATTCTGGAAGGTTTGGGGTGGAGGAAGAGCGGCGATTTGGGTCCACAAGAGGTGGAATCGAAGTGTGTGGGCGCCGATCATGGAGGAAGGGGATGTAGTGGCCATCAGGTTGATGGATCTACAGATCTTTTCCGTCTACTCACCGGCGTATCACCCAGGATGGGAGACACCGCTGACTAGGATGATCGACATGGAACGTTCGGAGAAGGTCGTCGTGGCGGGAGACTTCAACCTCCACCACCCGTGGTGGAGCGCCGAGGATCGCTACAGCCCAGGCTCCGAAAAACTTCTGGAACTGGCACTAAAGTGGGAACTGGAACTCGACACAACACCAGGAGAACCAACGAGGTCTCGCCACGACTGCAGAACATCTACTCTAGACCTGCTCTGGAGCGCTGGTGAAGTACGCAGACGCTTCGACGGCCCTTGGGAGTGGTCCGGGTCTGATCATGTGCCGCAGGCGCTGACGGTGTGGCTGGGTGGTGCAAGAGAGGTGGAGGCACCGATGCCTAACTGGAAGATGATGGACCCGGAAGAGGTGGAGAGAAGGGCGGCGAACCTAGAAGTAAGATGGGCGACCACGCCAGCGCAACTCGATGTGGAGACGGACCGACTCATCCGACAACTGGCAGCCATCAAGGCAGCCACGGTCCCGACGTCGAGGCGAGGATGTGGACGACGGAACAAACCGTTCTGGACCTTTAAAACGGTTCAATCCACGAAAGCACTGCGCGAAGCCGAGCGACTACACAGGAGGCTCAACACACAAGCCACTGAGGAACGCTTGCGGGAAGCCAGACGACTTCAAAAGGTGACGATCAGAACCGAGAGCAGAAGGATCTGGCGAGAGACTGTGGCCGGCACATCACAGGATGAGAAACTCCTCTGGAAGCTGGCATCGTGGGGAAAACTAAGCAGCCACAAACCCACGGAACGGGCACAGATCCCATCGTTAGTCCGAGAGGATGATGGTTCAGTGGCCGAGACCAAGGAGGAAAAGGCGGCGGCTTTGGCGGATCGGTTTTTCCCCAACACAGAACCCGGAGAGGCACCTAGACCTGCCTCTAGACGAGGATGGATGAGGGCGACGGCGCCGGAGATCAGCATCGAGGACGTGGAACGAGCCATCCGGAGGCCGCGGCCATGGAAAGCGTCGGGGATAGAT